>JAIPRL010001025.1:0-101056 GCA_025469235.1 Pemphigus obesinymphae
TGTAGACCGAAATGAAGTTTATCGGTGTCGCATTGATATCGCCACCCTTTTAGGCTTTAGCCATTCACGGATAATGAAGATTATTTATTACCTATATATGATACCAATATGATTTAATAAGATCAACCATTCAACATTTTATATCATGCTTTTTATCTAAAACCAATTATGTGATAAGGACAAAAAACATTCATTTTCGTAATTTCAAAATTTTTCCAAAAAAAAATTATAATTTTTAAAAATTTTAAATAAAAATTGAAATAAATATTCCGTTCCTTGTGTTCCTTGATAAATAAATTAAGGGGTACGCTGTTCAAAGTGAGAAAAATGAAGAGTAGCTCCGTCCCCCTGCGTCCCTCCCCAAATCCACCACTGAATATAACTAATAACCACGTACCTATATTAGTTTATCATTATTTACCAATACTTAAAATATTTCATGATTTAAGGTTCTCCTGTGGTTATAAAATCCACAGTTTATTTTTAAAAGAATTCCTTATTATATATATAAAGTATCCAAATCAATATTCGAAGTTTAATTTTTTAGTTACCTATTGTAATTTATAATAACAATTTATTGTTATTTAATTTAATGAATTATTTTATAATTTTGAATTTATTAAAATTTTCCAGTGTAATTTTTTTAATGAATTTTATGATTTTTATGAGGATCTATAAAAAATAGATATTAAAAAAAATTGAATTTTAAATATAATATTAAATTATTATTTAACTATATCTAGTGGAGTATTGGTAAAAAAGAGTATACACCATTCTAAAAAAAATGTAGGTCCCAAAAAATTTTTTCTCGCTTCTCTCGGAAATTATATGACCTATGTTTCAAACTTACAACTTTCAACTTTCATCATTTTTACTACGTTTTACATTCTAAGTGAAGCAAAGAAGCTATTCATTTTACAATTATGTTATTTTTCGATGAGTACATTTTGGATAGAAGGAATCGAGTAAGCGTTTTGAGGCAAAGAGTTTAATGGAATTTTCATTCTAGTAAGTACTTTAAATAAGTAATTTTTCTCTTTATCCACTAGTTTTCTTAAGTGTAAAAAAAGTTACCGAAAATTGTTATAAATAGGAAAGTTTAATGCGAGAAACTTGAAATTTAGAAAAATTATTTACTATAGCACTATACATGATTGAAATATTAAAACTTTACTTGTTGACCATTTTTCAGTAATGTTTATATAATTTTCGAGTATGATTTTTAAGCATATAGGTATACAATATACACTTTATGGATATAAGTCGATATAATAATTTTTTTATATAGTATTGTTTTTTTTTTATTTTATAGTAATTTATTTCGGCTGCCGTTCTGTTTACTGTACTAACAAGACCGTAGTTTTTAAGTCGGAGTGGTGGTTAGGATGCTAAAATTAGCATGAGAACCGTCTCAGACTTGAATCTCTTCTGTTTTTTCCAAGTTTTTTTATAAAAGCAATTTACTATGAAATCCAAGTAATAATTACTACACTGAACCAAATATCATTGGTAGAATTAACAATATGCAATAATCAAATTTTAACAAACGAATATTTGTTGAAATAATACAATTTTTATTATTGTAATGTATATATTGTTAAATTAATAAAAAATGTGTTTATAATAACAAATTAATTTTGTAAATTTCACAAAATATATAAGTTATAATTTAATAAAAATAATTTGTAAAATTAATACAGATTTTATTATTATATTTCTATATTTATATTATTATATATATATATATATTATAATAAATAATAATAATAATAATATTATTATAACCTAACCTAATCGAACTTTTAGTTTTAATGTAATCGACGATCCTATAATAATTTTGCAACTAAAAAAAATCTTTAAAACCGTAAGTATTCAAAAAAATATATCATCAAATTTTTTGGACGACTCTATATTATATTTTTATGACGAAGGTGCGTTAGATTAGTTTAGTGGCAAACTCGAATCCATTCCAAAATTTTTTTGTGCCCGTACAAGTTTGAACTAACTTCTACTCTAGTTCGAATTCTTTAATCAAGTTCGGTTCGGTTCGACGTTTTACTACTAAAGTTCGACATTCGAACCCGAACCGAACTCTTGAAGTTGGGTTCGATTTTTCAAACTGTTCGACCCGCCTCTAGTGAATATTATTATTATTATCAGTGATATTTACGGTTCTCTTATATCTACCTAATATATAATTATACACTTTTTAAAAACATTATTATGTATTAAGGGTGGGGTGGGGGTGGGAGGATTCAATTTTAATTCCTAATCTTCCCTGCTAACCACAACGCTATTTCGTACGTATAAATACGATAAATGGTATAGGTACCTTTATACAATGTATATATATATATATTATATATTCTGTGGTATAAGACCGATCTATACTTACGTACAATATATACCGTATACACCTTACACCGAATAGGAGTGAGATTTATCGTCGTAATTATTATGAATTTTTTTTCAAGTCGTCAGGACGAAACGTTTGCCCGCCGTATCCGCCCCCACACCTAACTGTATATATATATATAATATATATACATATATATACATATAGCTGACATGGTAATTAATTGCAAAGTCCTGGCGAGAGAAGTTTATGAACGCGCAACGGCAGTGGCGACGACGATGGCGATAGTCGTCCCATAAGGGAGCTATTTGTCATGGGCCGTAGCAATTTTGAAATTCTAGTAGCTCTAGTTTCATATATAATATCTTCAAAGCAACTTCCCACAACCCATCGCCTATATACTATATATTATATACAATATATATACAATATATATATATATATATATATACTACATAGGTGCCGACCACCACTGCGCATTTGGGCGCCACCAGATGGAGTTGTACGAAGGAAACAGTGAATAGATAGATAACGCCTTGGGCCCCGCAGAAGAAACACTACCCTGCACCCACCCCGGAAATTAATGTGCGTATATGTATATTCATAGTACTATATTATTGTAGGTAATTCGACGGAGAAACTTTACACCGTCCACAGCGCCCTTATTTTGAGCATTATACACGTCTGAAAAGACCATTCTCTCGTTTATAACCATGGCACGAAACGACCGTATAATATTTCAAAAATATCGCGCGCGATGACGACCGACCCAACAATACATTCCGAAAACCGTAAACACGAAACGAAATTGACTTTTTGATCATAGCAATGTAATATCGATCAGAAAAATCCCCGTTCACGAACAAATATTTTAAAAATATACCGTGTGGGTTTGACGCGTCGCAAGACTCAAACGCACACATTTATTTATTATACGCGAATATGCGCTGAAGAAAAAAAAAAATACTCATAAAAACGACAAACTGGATTTTTAGGCAGTTAACAATTAGGTATCTAACATTTGTTAATTCAACAGTATCTCATCACAGTCGTATAAATAGATTAATAAATATACTAGAAATATATATATATATATATATATATAAATATTTCGCTGTGATAAAATTGTGAGACTCTTGCCAGTTCGATTTAAATTTTGTAAATAGCTTAAGATTTTTTAACATCCTTTTTAGGATTCAATTAAAGTATTTTTTGAAATAGGAATTTATGCCTTATATACAAATACAAAATGTTTAAAATATGGAACATTTGTTTAATCATACCGAAGTCGAAAATTTATATTTTGAAAAACGATATGATTTAAATCTAAAAAAAAGATGTCAAACAATAATATGCTTTTTACAGAACTAAAATCACAATTTTGTTACAGTGAAAGCAATTTTATGTTCAAAAACTGATTATATGTAGATGGACATTACATATATTTATATCGATCTTGTCACAGCAAAAGTTCTAATAACGATATTTCTTTGACGTTATTATATCACTATAAATAGTGTAATGTACCTATATTATAATAAATACGCATTCGTGAAATAATAAAAGTACTTTTAAATGTAATAAAATTTTAGTTTTTGGCCGCCTTTTTTTTCAAAAAAAAAAAAAAATATATATATATATATTATTAATTAGGTATTATAATTTCCGCTAAACTCCAGACATTTTATAAAATTAGTTTCTCGTTCCGATTTGTTAGCTTCTCAATTCTCGAAAAAATATAATTATGTGATTGTAAATAAATCACGGATAATCAAATTAAAAAACTATAAACCAAACGTAATAAGTATGTATAGGTACTTACGTATACTTATTTCATAACTATAACTATTTTTAAAAAATATATCACTCAAGTGTTTTGTACAATTTAAAATTCTGATTTATCCAAAAATCGTTTAGATGTTTACACGTAGGTACAAATAACTGTGCATACTTACTGGCTCACAAGAATTTTTACAGTCTGGGGGATAAGTACTGAGTATCGTTCAAATATCGTTAAATAATTAAAATAAATAGAAATCTGTAAAAATAACGAGTATGTAGTAATAAGGATTAAACAAAATAACAATATCTGGTTTTAACCTCGTCTTTATTTAAAAAGTAAAATAAATATAGTCTTTATTTATGAGTTAAATATATTGTAAAAAAAATTGGTAAAACTATGGAATTTTAATTATTTTCTCCATAAAAATGTTATTTCTTTTTTTTAAATTTTTGAAAATTTATAATTTTTCTTTTCTATTTACGGTTGTATTTGTAATAATAATATGTTTTTTTTTTAGATACCTATATTATAAATAAACACGAAACTATATGGTAAGTATTAAAATATTTAAATGTAATAAATAATAATACTGTACATCTGGTGTACAACATCAATAATAATAATAATAATATTAAAACATATAATATGGTGACAATTATTACCAAGTAGAAAATTCCTTTTTTATATTTTCTTACACATAATAAAGAATACTAAAATTTTGATAAACTAATAAATAATTTAGTTTTAATAATATATTATAATAAAATATAAAAATATAAATATTAAATAATTACTATTATTTTACTATTATTATTATCATTATTTCATTCGAAGCGATTGTTAAAATCCTAAAATTGACTTAGATGTACGTATAACGACTGGTTATAATAGGCGTTATTAATTAAAATCACGATATCAAAAATAACGTTGTGATAATCATTATATTCCACAAATAATTGTGAACACTACAAGGGTCAAATAATTTGTAAAAATTTTCGAAATAATCATTATTTTTTATAACTATTTTCAATTTGGTCCCTACAGGATTGTTATTGTTTCTCAGTTAAAGATTCATGATGAAATTTCGTAAAACAGGAAAAATAATAGTAAGATATACATACAAACATAGAAATATTTATACGATCATATGATCGGTATAAATTATTGAATGCATTTGTAGTAAAAACTGACCAGTTTCATAAAAATGTTAATTACCTAACCTCGTATACAACTCGAAGTCTTATTTAAATATAAGTTACTAGTTTAGAATTATTATTACTGTTATCTTTATATTAGCATACAATACTATAAAATGTTTATTATTATTTTGTTCAAATAACGAGGTAGTCTGTCGGATGAGTTTTTTTTTTAAGAAAATCCGCTCGGGCAAAAAACCATTATCCTTTTTTTATCTTTATTAAAAATTAAACGTTTTACCGTGTAAATCCCTGTGCTAAGTGACAATGTCAACAGACTGGAAAAAGGTCGTCGTAAAGTTTTTTCGCCGTTTTTCCCCTTCGTCCCCCGGCGCAATTAATAGGGCTCTGCGAGCACGCGCCAGTAGTTTTTTTTTTTTTTTTGCATGTTTACCCTTTTTATCTGCGAGATATTTTTTACAAGTTAATTTCTCTAACCATTAACCTGTACAAATATGCACTCAGAAAGTTTTTATTTTTATTTTTTTTTTTTTTGTACCGCTGTATATCATAACTCTTTCCGGCGGAAATTCAATTTCGTCGACAACCACAAAAGGTTTATATGTCCCGGTCAAAAGCAAACTAATAGGGTAGACCGGATTAAGCGAAGACTGATGAAATTATTTGTTTTTCGTTCTTTTTATTTTCTGCGTACTATTCACTAGGTTTCTCTCATAAAATTAATATCTAAAGATACATATTTGATATTTGCAAATGCTTAAATGTTGCGTAATATTTGAACAACGACAAACATGGATGTAAATTTAATAGAAACAGGTATCAACTATGAACCATACAATGTAAAATTTTAGTCGATACCTCTAGTTGAAGTTTATTTGCCAAATATCAATGTAATTTACTTATGTTACCCACGGGCTATGCAATGTATCTAAATGGAATAGCATAGAACTATTTTATGTAAGTACAACGTGGATTCCATTAGTTTATTTTTTTTATTTATAATAATTTTTAAGTTACCTAATAAGTTAATTTTCATGTTTTTTTTTTTTAAATAATATAACTTTTGACGAATTAAAATGATAATTTGAACACTAGTAATATTAATTGATTTTCTAATAACAAATCTTCATAGTCCAGGAATTTAAACCTTTTAAAAAGTCTTCTGCCGTCTTATCTATTCAATACATAATTAATCAATTCTTATAATATATTATTTTTATGATTATAATTTACTTTCATATTTTATAAAGTTTCACCTAAGTTTCTCTTTGGATGTTAATTTTTTTTCAATTTCGTGTATTGTTGCAATGTCAATATTATCCAAACATGGGATCTCGTTTTTTACGCAGTGAAGATCTATTCAAACTTCGTTCCTTGACAACACATAATTTATTCAATAGATTTTCGCATAATTATTAAAATATAAAAAATGTCTGGTCAATAAATGAAGATTAAGTAAATGTTGATTTCAAAATACTAAATATAATTTTTATCTATGCTTTTATTACCTGTTTAATAATCTTTATACTTTTTGAACTCTATTTACATGAATTGATATTACTGATGAATTTCTTCCATTTCATCTACTATTCGTGATATATATTACTGTTTTTTGATTTTTATCAGTTCCTTGTATATTTTTAATTATGTCATCTAGATAAATGTATATCGATTGATTTTAAACCTACTAAGATTCATAACCAGCATTCATCGTATACTTCATTGTAACTCGTTGCATTTTTCGAAATATAAAATTGTTCTGTTTTTATTTTTTTTTTTTTGTAAAATTATCGATCCAGAATTTTCAATAAACATTAGGAGTACAATCTGCAAAAAAGTTCTTCCAGATTGACCATTGGTCGGCAGGAAATGTAGAATAATATTATTTTTAATTTGAAAGAAAAGATAAATCATTGCAATTAAAAGAAGATTCTCAGTGGTGTTTGATATAATATTATATATATATAAATATAAAATGCAAAAAGTAGGTAATCATGATAACTTTATTTATTTTGTTTTATTCCCTAAATTTATGAAATATTTCCGTTATAAAATGTAGTTTTTTTACGCTTAAGGAAACTATTGGAGAAATGACTTCTTCAAAGTGCTAACTAGAATCGATTTCCTATTTTAATAAAACTGTGTCCTCAAAAACTTGTATTTACTCGTCTCTTTTTGGTCGAAAAGTTGATCACAGAGGAAAATATTAGAATAAACGTAATTGTAAAATATTTAGAATCCACGTTTCAGTCAGAATGTACATAATACTTATTTTTTTTTTAACATTACACAATTATTATTATTTTATTAAATTGTGTAAAATGGAGGAGGTGTCACGAACAATATGTGTATTCGTGGCTTTTCCTCGGGTATATTCCTATTCCTCTATGATTATACAGTGTTTTGCCCGATAACTGACGAACGTATATTCGTTTGCGTGACATTTACAATAAATCACACTGCACTGGCAAAAACATTAAATAGTGATAAGTCACTCATTAACGTATTTTACGATGCTGGGGCGTTGGTCTCTGCAGCAGCCATGTGTACGAGTGACATTTGTGATACATCGCAAAAGTTGTCACCGGTTTTCGGCCAAAAGCGAAGGCAAAATGGGAGAGGGGAGATTTGTGTCTTTAGACCAAAAATAGATCATACGCGGACTTAAATACATACACACATACACACACACACATATATATATATATATATTATACATACACGTTTGGATTTTAGTTTCTCTAACGAGCACCGACTGACTGTCTCGTATGTAAAAATGTACACACGTTATATGCGTATATAATAATAATACGCTTTCGAGTTAAAATATAATGAGCGCACTACACTCGTACAGAGAGATGTTGCGTATAGAGTGTAATCAAATAATAATCACTCGCAGAACTCGGGGGCAAGTACATTGCAGGTGTTGTCGACGAATATTGTAGAAATGTTCAAAGAAGATTTCTCCTCGCGGCTTACATACTTACCTACCTACCTAACTATTGTGCGATCCCGTCGTATATGTCGAGACGTTCACATATTATACGTACCTACGTGTATATTATTTAGAATACAGGGCCAAAAATGTAGTTATAATGATATAATATGTATAAAAATATCTTAGTGATTTATATCACGCGGGACGCTCACCTCCCTTCAAATATTTGCTCGTTTTGTTTGATATTTCAGTATCGGTTAACGTGCGTGAAAATGATATTTTTTTTTCTGATATTTTTATGGCCGAAAACTTTTAATGACGGTAGAACCAAAATAGATAGTGACCAAAAACGTCAGTAAGTACGGAGTATGAAAATGTTACCATTTAAATACTAAAATAAGCTGGCCAAAAAGAGTGAAAAGTTCACTTATCGAACTGTATGCACATGACGCGGATGTGTTAGAATGATGAGTGTCGTATTTTCTGTCGACGTTTGACTGAAAAACGAAGGGGAGAGTCAACAAATAAGAATTACTAAAAATTTATATAATCTCCATATATCTATTAGCGCGTTCATTGGTTCATATGGTTCATGCACTCCCACTATAATATGGTGAACAATAGTTATTTTCGGGAATGTATATTATGATTAGACATAGAATTTTGAGATAACGCATCCTAAATATTGTGCAATTTAGGAATTAGAATATTTCAATTCAGAATATTAAATTACAATTTTGAATTTTATGAAATTTTAGATTCTGACCGAAATGAGGAATGTTATGATTTTAGGACGATGCAATATTTATTACTTATATATATATATATATTTTTTTTTTTTTTTTTAGAAGAATAGAAATCTAGTATAGAGCATTATTGATAGCAAATTACTTATAGTTATACATAATATATATATATATATATATTATGTATAGATACTTTGAAGAGATTATTTTTCAATTTACTAGTAGTTTCCTTAATCATAAAGAAAACATAACTTTTATAATGGAAATATTTTATAAATGTAGGGAAAATAACAAATATAATCGTTGTGGTTACACACATATTTTTTCATTATTATTATATTATATAATAACTGTTTTATAGAATATAATAGAATTGAGTATTATAAATTTATTTGCTTTCAAATTAAAAATAATAATTATACACTTATCTCTTCGAGGTCCAAAGGGATGATGGACCAATTTCCAACGTCTATATCTGAACGAATATTTAGTTTTACAAATACATTTTTTTTTAACACAACATTATTTAAATATTTCTCGAATAATATGTAAAATGTTCATTATCCGTTTTTTTTTTAATGTTATAGATTTTTCTATTAATATGTTTCTATTCATATTCACATTTTTACTCTAATTTCTCTAATTCTAGATATTGTATATAAAAAAAACTGTCTATTATTTTAACACGTTCTAACACCCTAAGTTATTTTATTTTTCAAAAATATAAAAATGAAGTATATTTTAATTTTAATATTCATATCTGATAAACATAACTTGAATAGAAATAGGATAACTTAAAAATTGAATTCGTTCAAGTTCACATTACATTTTATTTAAAAAGAAAACGTTCATACTCACGGTGTTTAAAAGAATGAATGCGTTCATCTGGTCGATCATTTTAATTAATCAATTATTAACAAAATATACATTTTTCTTATATATATACTAAAGAATTATCAATTCGTAGAAACTATCATTTTTATTTTATAATGGACCCAAGGAAATTAGACTTTTGAGTATTATATTTATGTTCACGTTCTATTAGATAGAAAACAGTGTCATTTATAAAATATGAACATAAACGTATTAACATGCATTCTTTCCAAACGCTGTATATTTGTATAATAGGTAGATATATAGGTTGAAAGATGTTGTCTTAGTTAAAAATATCTGCAGAATTGTTAAGCACTAATGCTATGAAGTTTTAGAGTTGAAGATAGATCGCATAATGGAAGTTTCACAAAGGAACCTACTGGCGTAAGATGGAATTTAAGCTTCGTTGTGGACTAGCTCACTCTTTAGACTTATACTTAGACATATACTTTAACGCAGTGTCCACTTTAAATGCTTGATTGATATATTTTTAATTTTTGGAGGCGACAGGAGAGAACCATCGTTGTTGATGCTCTCTTTTCTGCTTTTTCAGGAACGCTTTCTCAAATGCATTGCTTTACTTAGAACAAGTGCTCTGTATCAAGCGTGGCTTGTAGAGAGAGAGAGAGTCTGATATAAAAGGATTTATAAAGAATTATTTAGAGTTTAGTTTAGTTATTTTATTATAAGCTTAGCAGACGATTGTAAAGCTTTCTGAAGATGTCAGGACGTTTTTAAATTTTTCTAATATTTGAAGAAGATATTTGGGTTAATTTTAAAAATGAAGTAAACATGAAATTTGAAAGGGATGGTATATTGTTTCATTGCGTGATAGAGTAGCTGCTTACATACCAAGGAAGATCCTAAGGGTAATGAATTGGACCGCTTCAATTTTGGAACTGATGGTTGTGGAGCTATTGGATTCCCACGCTGGGTTGGCATACGTTAGTATTGGATTCATTTTTTGTTAAGAAAGTAGACTTAAGAATTTAGTAGAGGGTAACATTTATATCTAACAGCTTTAGTTTTGTTTATTTGAAGCTTAATAAATTTTGAAAAATTTAGTTTTTTGCCGATTTAGATATCAAGATATTTGATACACGGAGACTGGTTGATTTTTATTGTAGAACCTTGAATTGAGAGATATGGATCATTTATGATGTCCTTATTGGAGAAGTAAATTTCCAAAGTTGTATTTGGGTTGATTGTGTTCAAAATAGTTTCATTGGTCGTGTCGGTAGATGTCCGTAGTGCATCATTACTTGTCATATTATAATGAGTACGTGTCATCGTTCGTAAAGCAATATTCTGTATAACCTCTAGTCTCAACCGATTTCTTGGGTTGATCAGGTGCTTCCATGTAGAGTAAGTACCATTTCGAAGAAATATTTATGGAATGGGGGGGGGGGATTAAAATAAAATTTACTTCTCTTTAAAAATTAAAATAAGCAAAAAAAAAGTCTTCAACTTTTTCTACTTTTGCCAACTAATGTCTATTTTTTAATTGTAGTAAAGGTTTTATTTACATTTTCAATAATGTTGTTGTGTGAAATAGTATTGAGGTGTGGTCCGCAACATTGATATTGAAGGTACAATTCTATAAGAAAGATCCTATAAGTATAGTAATAGCAATGTGTTTTTTTGAAAATTGACACGTCTGCCGTAAGTAATTGTTTTTTTCTGTCACCATTGTATTTTTCGTTAGGTCATCAAAGAGTTTGAGACGTTGAGTTATTTTCGAGTAGCCAGCTCTGAAAACGTGTTGCTCGGGACGTAGTTTCAAGTATATATTGAGTTTTTGCAGTATTAATTTTTCAAAGAATTTTGATATAATGGTGAGGAAGGGAGACTGACCTGTGAATTATCGCCGTGAGTCGTCATGCACAGTGGCGCCAAGTAGATTTTTTTTATATATTTTGAATGGTGAGTGAGTGGGTGAGATTGAGGT
The DNA here is from genome assembly GCA_025469235.1 of Pemphigus obesinymphae. NCBI lineage: Eukaryota > Metazoa > Arthropoda > Insecta > Hemiptera > Aphididae > Pemphigus > Pemphigus obesinymphae. Next base: position 11,802 of record JAIPRL010001025.1, read on the forward strand.
ACCTTTATACATAAATCATAAATCTATCAAGTATTTTATAGAATATAATATTAAATAATGAACATTTATTTATATTTTATACAATAAGTACCTATAATTAAACATTGTTGGATAATAAACAGCACAGTATACCTTGTAAATAGTAATACCTAATATATATAAACAACTACCTATCGTTACCAATCGTTTACAACAAATCAAATGTTACTATAATGGTAGATTTACCGGGACAAAAGCCATGTTGGTTAACAGGTAGAATATGGTTAGCACTTCTTTTAATGGAGGAATAAATTAATAATTCGGGTAATTTCGTGTGGCATGATGTAGATAGGTCTATAATTGGTTACATCGGTAGGATCACTAGCGTTATAGATAGGGGTGATCAAACATATTCTCTGTGTGTCAGGAATGGAGCTTTCATCAAGGGAACGCTAATAAAAGGATATATATTGTGTATGCAATAGCGAGTCAGTAGTCGGAGAAAACTGGCGGAGATTCCTTCAGGTCCATTAGAAGAATTGTTTTTTAAGGATTCGAGTAATGTTGAGACATCGTCTAAAATAAAAGAATAATTAGTAGGTAAAGAGAATTGATGAATACTTTTAAGGGGTATTTTAATAGGAGATAGACGGGGGGAGGGTGTTAAAGACCGAAGAACAGTATTTAGAGAATAGATTAGCGGTATCAATAAAACAGTTGAAAGTTTCCTCAAAGAGATGATGTGAAGATGGAATTTGGGTTTTTTTTTTTTAAATTTATTATGTATTTTCAGAAGTAAGTTGCGTTAGACGGAAAAGTAAGCTGTGTAACGTTTGTAAACGATTGACAATCTTGCTTTAATAGGAGCTTACATTTGGCATGAAATTATAAAGGGCAAATAGTTGGAGGATAAATTGGATTATTTAAAGTTTGCATGGACAGTTTTATTTTTTAAGATACGATTTTTGAAAGGGCTGGAGACCCAGTGAGGATATTTTGTTGTTTTAAAAGTTTTTTGGGTTATAAATTTGGAGATAGAAATTAAAAGTGCATCATTGAAGACCTGCTTTAGTTAAGTTAAGTTACCTGCTTTAAAGTTGTAGTATATATGTGTAATATTAGAACAGCATATACGAGAATAAATTGATTGGAATTGATTGGATACTCGATGTGTAATGGATGATTGTAGGCGTCAGAATAGACATGAGGGTTAGCTGCTTTGCTATTTGAAATTATATTAGAGTTAGAGAAGACTAGATTGAGGAGATAATAATTAAGTTTATAATTAAGAAATTTAGAAAAGAAGAGTGGTCGATAATTAAATTAAAACAAGGATTCAAATCACCGGTAGCAGTTAAACCAAATTCCTCAAATTCCCATTAAACGTGAGATATATTGTAGTCTACACATAAAATAATAGTATGAGGATTCGTAGCTGATACAAGATGATCGATACTAGAGCAATGGGACTCAACTGGAGACTGAAGTAGAAGGAGGTAAGTATACCGACCGTTTTAGAATTGAGACTGAATAAAGTGATAGGAGAATAAATAACTGTTCGATGTTATTTGTGAAAGTGGAGATGATGACTGGGTTAAGGTTTGATTTGACACCAATAAGAACTCCTCCTCCACAAGAGTGAGGGCTAATGTCGTGTTTCTAATGAGTTTGTATAGTTGAAAACATCAAGACCAAGTTCAGAGTCATCAATATCAGGAGTGTGCCAAGTTTTGGTTAATACTAAGACATTATAATTAAGAAATAAAGGGAATGAGTACCTTAGATTAACCAACTTAGTTCTAAACTCTCGTATATTCTGGTAAAAAGTTTTAATATTAGGAATGGTACAAGTGTTAACAGATGGTATTGGTGGATTTGTTGATGTATACTTTTTTCAACGAAAATAAATCCTTGACAAATATATTGTCATAAGAATCTAAACTATTTACACAATTATAAAAGTTGTTAAAAAATGATAAATGAAGAGTTAAACTTGTAAGTTTGAGAAAAGAAAAGCATTTTGGATTGGATAAAAATTTATATTGTTAAAATAAAGAGATTCATCGATTATACCTGAAAATGGCGATGTTGTGTAGAAGGGTTTTTTGGTCCTGTTTTTAAGACACAGGAAATTCTATTGGAATAGCTGATTGAAAGATCCTTCTCACTGGCTTGTACTTGAATATATGTCTATCATCTTATAATAATTTAGATGAAGTTTACTAGTCAAACAGTTGTTTCCAGAAAAAAATATATTTATAAAACCAAAAGATCCCTTATAATCTAAAATATAACATACAAATTAATAGTAAAACAAATTAACTTATCAGAAATTAAGAATATAGGCAGAGGGATTACACCCCCTACCAATGGAAAGTAGACGGAAAAAACAGAAAGCTGATGACATTTTATGCTTATTTACCCGAAAACTATATCTTTGGATCGCCCCTGAATGGTGGGTGGTTATCATGAAGTTTTTGTTTTGCCCAACCAATCCAAAAATATTTCGGCGCCACTGGTCATGCATGCATCGTACTGAATAGAAAATAGGGTCGCCTTCCTTGATGTAGAGGGCTGCACAGGACTTGAAACCTTTATGCTTTCAGCGATTCCAGTTCCGGTTTTTTGAAAGTGAACTTTTTAGGTTCTGATTTTAGTTCGAGTTTTTAAAATTTCAGAAAAAGAGTTCCCGTTTCGATTTTAGCAAATATTGGTATTTTACTTGTACCTTACAACATTTTTTTTTTCGTTATCTAATAATCATGAGTGATATGAAGTGATAAACCATCATACAGAACAGATTTTATTTCTTAATAAACTTATTTATGTCATAAAATAATTTAATGCATGTTTACACTTTTCACTTTTCAGGTAGTAGTATTCATCTTTCAAAGATTCGTATCCCACTGATAAAAGCAAGGATGAGTTTTTGAGTTAGATTTTTACGATTGATTTTTGTGACATTTCGTGATGTTGTCTATGTAACATTGTTATAGTATATATATTAAAATAAACAAGTATATAACTGTTTTTCATCAAAGTCCGGACACTCGATCATATAGATTATCCGTGTAGACTACCTATTTATTCCCACGTGGTCCAGGTGCCAAAGCCGTACTAATCATTATTATTGATACCCCATAGGGAAACCGAATTTTACTACCCTTTATACTATGAACGCAAACCGATTGGCTCCTCCACCAAGGAACCTATAGTCCCTCAAAAAATTTATTTAATATTTAACATATAGAATGTATCACGGTGACTATAGGTCTGGAAAAATTATTCTGTACACATTGAAATGTATTAAAAATAATGTTAGACCTAATCATTTTAAATTTATTTTCACATATTCCCTATAAAATCTATGTACGAGAATAGGACAAATTGTTTCAATAAAAAACACACAATATTATACATATATGGTCCTAGGATTTACTCGATGTGCAGTGAAGTTAAGTTTATTTAATTGTATTTAGATTTTGTTATAAAGTATTTTCTTTAGTCGCATTTAAATATACGAAATAATAATATTTTTAATAGATTTATAGAATTTTCCGGCTTTTTCTATTCGACAGTTTTCCTTGTTAAATCTATTAATTATAATTTATTACTTACCACGAACTAAGATTTTATGGTCTGGAAACAACATGGATGGCATTTATTAGTGGTGCAATTACATTTTTTGACGGTGAATAAGTATAAGTGGGAAAATCTAAGCGATTATCTATCATGTTATCCTAGCAAACATATTCCAAACTCACATATACGTAGCATATAGTCTGCGTCTGAATATGTTATCAAAACTATAAATTAAACGGCGTTTCTACTACATAGATTCCCCGTTCTTGACATGTACTGTAAAAATCTGTCCACAAATCCACAGTTTCTAGTTCATACTATCTTAGTTCGTAGTACGTACTAAATTTAATTTATTATAAAATATCTTTATATTCCACCATTTATTCTTCTTTTCAAAAATATCCTAACTCTTTTTACCTAAACATTAAAATTAATTATACAAACATTAAACAATTCATAGACATTTATTGGTCAAACTAATAAATAATTTTAGTCATTTACTACCATTAAAGGTAAATTAATTACTTAAAAATGTAAATAATAAAAAATAAAAATGAAAAATACTTATTTGCCTGGTAAGAATATTAGAATGACTTCTTCCCTGAAATCTCGAGATACTTATTTTAAATGGTAAGTATATTGTGTTAAATTAAAGATCATTTTTTAGATTCTGATTTCTAAATAAGCCGAAAAATGTATTGCAGATCTTACAATGATATCTGTTAACATTTTTTTTTTCTGAGAGTAGAGGTTGAGTTGAATTTTTAGATTATAGATTTTTTTGATAAAAAAAAATTCGTTTCAGTTGGACCATTAAAGACGTTTCTTCGATTTTTCCAAAAGTTTACTTAATCGTAAAGGAAAAATACCAGGAATGATAGAATACTTTTTAAATGGGAATATAATAATATTGGAAACTGTAATGTACCCACTACCAATTTTTTAATATATGCGCGTATTTCGTATTTTAAGGGGTTTATGGGCTTATAGGAATATTTTAAATAATAAAAACTCATAATTTAAAAATATTTAAATACATTTTATAAGTTATTTAAAAATAGTTCTTTGTTAGTAACACTTTTTATTGATCTGTTATTCCGACGATGTTTGTTTAAAAAAAAAATTGTTTAAGTAAAATTATTAAAATGGATTCATAAAGTACTTTAGAGTTAAAATATCCATTAGAGTATTTTAAAATCGATAGAAAACAATATTTCTTATAATACAATATTTAAATTTAACATTTTAACTTCGTCGTGGTTGTTTTTAATTTACTAATAATAGACAATAAATTGTGATTAAAAAAAAAAACTGTAAAAAAAAATAACATTTTGAAACCTCAAATACATTTTTTAAATTAGTATATTAAAACAACTGAAACGAGGTTCAGTCAAAAATATTGTTTTTTATCGGTTTATTAATATTGGTATTTTAACTGTAATATTGTTTTATCAACATGTTTTAACAGGTATACGTAAATAAAATTTTACCATTGAAAATCGTTTGTGTAGCATACTCTTGCACATTTTTCTCGGAACATTTGAAGAAAAATATTTTTTAATATCAGTTGTATGGAGTATATATAATAATTGGTATATATATATATATATATATATATACATTAAAATATCAATAAAGGATATTGATATTAACAGCTATTATTGCCAATCATCAATAATGAGCCCAAAGAACAATGCACCTACCTATATTATAGGCGTAGCCGAGGACAGTGGGGTACCCGGTCGTGCGAATTCGCCTTTGGGCTTCGACGATATTCGTTATATTATTATTGTTATTACTTCGTATATAATATATTACATTATTATGCGTATATCTCGAAATGTTCGCCATAAAGGCGTTCTTCCCTCGGGGTCAGAAGACCCTGGACTGTCGAAAAAAAAAAAAAAAAGGGGGACCAGATGTCCAGCCGCGGAACGAGTAATTCCGGTCCCACAGTAGAAACCACGCGGGTATATACAATACAATATAAACGCGTTACAATCGATAAAACTAGTTCGATAGCCTTTCGATGTCCCATGGCAGCAACGTGTACTAATAATAATAATAAAAAATAAACTGGATTGACAAGAACGACCGGTATCCCTTCGGCAAAACCCGATCGAACCCCTTTTTTTTTTTTATCCTCCGATGCGTGTTATCGGTTCTTGGTCACTCGATTTTTCAACCCAGTATAACCGCCGATTTTGTTGTAGACACGTTCGACGACGATCCCGGGATGTTCGTTAAAAAAATATAACCGTAAGTACCATAAATCTACATTTTTCTTTTCCACGCTTCACATAGTAACGTTATTTTCTTATGATGAATTTCTGATATTGACCGTTAAGACTTGTTAGTATTTCAAGATTTTTTTCAACAAATATCTTGATTACACAATAGTAAGTGGTACGAACACGGGAATAATAATAAATACTACTTTTAAAATATATATATCGAAATGTTTGTATATAATTGGATTTTAATTTTTTCTTAAGACTTCATAAAAATTCCGTATACGAAACCCGCCTCAAAAAACGGATATGTAATAGTATGACTCTTACGGCCCTTTTCGGGGCCTATTTTATTTAAATATTAAAAGGATGTCGGCATAAACAATTTTCAATGAAAAACTGACGTTAACGTTTATCAATTTTAACAACTTGCAAAAAGTGTAGGAAGATGAATCGAAAAATAAATTATAGATAAGAACATTATATAGCGGCTCTACGTAGCTTTTTTCGATGTTTAAATGTTTTTAAGAATTATATTAGTTTGAAAAATTCAAAAAAGTTAGTTTTTTACAAACTCGTAAAACGGCTACAGTACAGATAGCGTTAGATAATGTTGTTCTTAATGATTTATTTCTTATTTAATTTTTCTACCACGTTTTTACGTTGTTATAAAAGAAAAATACAAAAGTACTATTTTGAATAAAATTGTACTAGTTCATAAAAAAAAAAAAAAAAAAAAAAAAAATCATTCAGTAACGGGACCAATTAAAATGCGTATAAACGTTTTTAAATATTGTTACATTTTCAAATTTTCTAAAAAAAAAAAAAAATGCTCATATATATGTAAAAATAGCCCCGCCGACATCGTCCGTTTAAACGCCAATTATCAAAGAATCATTTTTCCGTTTAATGACAATAATAATAATAATAATAATTAAAATCATCTCGTCGTCGTCGTCGTCGTCGTCCTATAGTCACGGCCGTCTTTCCGGCGACGAAGACGGAGCGCGCAAACCGTATAATAAATAGGCTCGGAAACGTTAATATCACGACGCCGCGCGGGCGGGTGACGGGCGGTGGCGGAGCGGTGAGACGGTCGCGGAGTCGCTTTTCACGCGCTTTTCTTCGTCGGCGGCGCGCCGTCGTTTTATCACCACCGAGACCGGCTCGGGAATTATTTCATACACGTGCGGGCTTAACTAACTCCGCTCGTCTTTTACACACACACACACACACATATATATATATATATTATATATAATACGATGTTGATGTGTGTATAATATATATGCGAATGCTTCCTTTCGACGTGCGTGCGTGTGTATATACAATACGCACCGGTACAAAAAATACGCGCACGTATACGTATATACGCGTAAAATAAGAGAGAGAAACGGTACAGTGTATACGCACATATCTGAACGGTACAAAAGGAGTGTGGAGAGAGAGGATGCGGCACGTCAAAACTAAAGTTCGCCCTCTTTTCCCGGGGTTCGCAGCCATTGTGCCGTGCCCGTGTGCGCCTTGCAGTCGCTATCTCCACCCCGCCCCCCCCCCATCGGGCCCGTCCGCCGCCGCCTGTCCGAAAAACCCTTCGACTTGCACGCGGGCTTCATTATTCATACAAAAGTTTTCTCGTCAACATTTTCCTTTAACTCCGCGCCGCTCTCCCGACGTTCCATTTTTGCTGCCTCCTTTTGCCCGCCGCGCCCGCACCGCCGCCACACGCGCCGCCAAGAGGGCGTACGAAGGCCGCCGCCACCCCCTCCCCCCCCCCATCTCACCTACACCCAATCCACCGTCACTCGTCATCCCTTCGCAGCCTCGCCACCATCGCATCCCGGTGTACCCTCTTACAGACATCGCATAAATTATCTATCGACCCGGACTGCCACCGCCGCTACCACCGCCCGTCCCGCCGAGCCCTTCGTTTCCTTTCCTTACGCGCTGTCGTCGCCAACGTCGTCCGTCGTCCGTACGCGTACAGCAGTTTTTCGCCCTTCCACTTTGCGGGCCTTTACACGCTTTGTCCATTTACGGGAAATCCCTTCTGTCCCGTATTCTACATAATATCATACGCCTAACCTACTGGGCCGACCGTCTCCAATACTGAAATGATACACGAGTGCCTAACTTTGTATTTTGATTTTCGTTCGAAAACGGGGCCGTAACTGCATTTGCAATGTATATTATTGAATGGCATGCAATTTATTATAATACTGCACCAACGGGTTTCCTTGGAGTCGGCCGAGTTCACGTTGATATTTTCATTTCCGTTAAGGTTTTATAACGTGAAAAATGTGATTTATGCACAAGCGAAATGTGCGCGTGAAAAAGGCGTCAAGTCAATGTTTCAGAACTCATCGCCGGGTCATAATTTTAACATATTTCCATATAGTCATTATTGTATGTGACGTAACTTAAAATGCACGAAAAACGGAAAAATCTTGACTTGCCTATCTAAAAACACTCATTAAAATAACACGTTGTATATTGAGTAAATTGACTTTTGATTTTTCACACGGAATATATATATATATTTTTTTTTTGTGTAAATAGTTAAATTTTCAGAATTTGGTGACTTAACACTTTTTCTCGCGTACCCTGCGCGAATTACTATAGGCTTCCTCGTACATTTCGTACTCTATTTATATTGAATTCGAAAATTTGGCTTTATTTCAATTTTTCCTGAATTTACAATTTATTTCCGATATTGAATATACATAAATAGATATTTTATTTTAATAAATTGTACGGTATTAAAAGTAAAATCTTCAGATCCAACTTTCGACGTTCAAAATATAAAAAAAAACATCGGAAAAATTTTGCAATATATTGACTAAAATGTATTTTAGTTTTAAAAACAATCACGACCACTTCAAATTACTTAATAACGCAATATTTAAGGAGATTATCTTCCAGTGTTTTGTATATTTATTCGGTTAAATATAATATTTATTAACATTTTTATTGAAAAACGTGCACGGCAATTCTCATGCTCTTTGCATTTTCCAAAAAAAGAATTATAGACAACCACAATATAAATTTGGGTACTGTAATTAAATTTTAAATTTCCATTCATATTTTAGGTATTAATAGGTACATATCTAATACTAATAAATTCTTGCATTTTTTTTTTCAACTAGCAGATAGATACGAATTGTGTTTTGGAAATGTTATAAAAGTTATAAATTATCATTTTTTTTATATTCTATAATAAGTTTAATAGGTCAATTTTAACATAATAGTTGAATTGTACATAAAATATTATTTAATATATATATAGTGTTGTTTTAGAAAACAAGTTACTTATTTAGTAAGCTTATTTGTTACAGCTTTTTTTTAGAATATAATTTCCCAACATTTTTTCAAACGTTTTCAAATTCAGCGTAAAATAAATATTTTGTTAAAGGTCCGATAAAATACATTTTAGTTTCATAAACATAGACATTTTTTTGACATTTCATTATATAATATTTTTGTATGTATAGTAGATATAGATAATTGTAAAATATAATAAATATAGTAATTTTTAAGCATATTTTTCATGGCAAATAATAATTGTTATAGGTATATTTTAGACTTGATTGTTTTTTTTTTATAAGTATTAATAACATTTTATTTAATATATTGTCTAGAAGTAGACTAACAAACATTTTATTGAATAAAAAAATGACCTTAAATTAATAATTATAAATATATATTATATATGCAAGAGAAATATGCTTTCATATTTTATTTCTCATTTTTATTTGATTAGTTTCAATATAAGTAGGTATGAACATTCAAACGTCAATATTATATAAATCAAATGAATACAATAATACAATTTTGATATATCACTATCGCTTCTAAAACAATGTGTAAAACTGACTATGAGATTATTAAACACAAATATATTACATGGTATAAAATTATTAAAAAAAAAACACTGTACCTATTGAAGTTTGTTTGCGAAGTATATTATATATTATTACGAAAACATCTTCCAAGATATTAATACACAAACGCAAAAGCCGTTTTACCTAATCCAGCAGGTGAAATAATTGATTATTAATGATGTTAACCCTATTTTGTCGGTTATGTTGTCGGATATATTTCAGTCCAAACAAATACAATGGGAATCGTTTACTTTTACTTATTTATGATTAATATTATACCTATTATAGGTACCTACTATTATTATAATTGTTATTCAATCGTTTTCATCAATCTGCACGTGATAATACATAGTATCAGTCAATAATATTATAATTATTATTATTACAATATTTATACATATACCGTACGATTTACGTCGTTAATATTCTGCGGCACGGACGGTAATAGTAATAATATTATTATTATTATTATTATTATTATTATTCGACGTGTTCAACTTAAATAGTATCGTTTTCGTTGAAGCCGTCGGTCAGCGGGACCGACCGCGGTTGACTCGCAGATCCGCGTCCCCGCGGAAAAGTGCAGCCACCTCAAGTCGCGTGTGTGTTTGGATGGGTTACCGTGAGAAAGAATATAAAAAAAAAAACCTAACAAAAATTTAATAAAACGAAAAAAAAATCAATATTAATGAAAAATAATTTCCATCTACCACTTCTTCCATGATATAAAATTCACCTTTAGGGTCTCCCATTAATATTATTAGTGTACCCGTTCAATGTGATCGCCGGCCGCCTGATCGTCGCCCGACGACGACTTTATTACAAATCAAAGTCCGACAGTGTTTTCAAGTGGCTCTGGCGTACACGCCCCTCCCCCCCGTTTAGTAGACTTCCGAAATTCGTCGAGTCCTGGTGTTTTGACGGAAGAAGTCTCGGGGGACGAAAAACTGGGCACTCACTGCGATCCCCAAGACCCGGCGGATGACAGGGGGGGGGAAAAAAAACGAACGATTCGGTCAATAGCAAACAACAACAACAACCGTCGTCATCGGTGCGGTCTTCTTATCGCGTTAAAAAATAATTAATAATAATAAATTGTCGTACAACAAACATAATAGTTTCGACTCGAAGATCCGATATAAAAGTGTAATACACATACTAATAATATAACCTCGTCCAAACACACACGCGTGTTCATCACCCGTTGACCACCAACATTTTTTTTTCAATTTTTTTCCCCGTTTTTGATTTTCTTCGGCGGAGTGAGAAATCGGAACGCTATTACAACGACGTTCGTTTTATATTTCAATACAAACATTCTGCCAACAACTGTTCAAATCGAAAGAGACCGAAGTAATAGCTATTAACTATTAGTTCTAGGCATATATTATATATGTATAGTCCGAGCGGTTCATCTTGACCACTTTTGACGGTTACGTTTTTAAAATTTCAGGTGTTCGACAATATGCTTGTAGCATATTATAATATTCAAGCCCCGTAGTCCGCATTCAGTTGTTTTTTATACATTTTTCTACACTGGCGGAGCCTGCAGTGGAGGTAAACGTGCGGCTATTCAGACTATATAGTATTCATGTATGCACAAATTTTCCGACCCCTAAGATATGACGTCAGCCAGTGGTCAAGATGAACAGCATGAGTGGTAATAAGGTACTTCTTTCCAGAGGTCGTTTTTTCATTTTCCCTTCTCTCTTAAGCGTAAAGAAAAACTACCCTTTGTAAGAAGACATGATTATAAATTTATAAATTTCTTTTTAAATTCAGTAAAACATAATATTATAAAATTTTTTTTAAAGTCATTTATAATATTATACCGAGTACAGCATAAATTCATGTTATTTATATCCAGCGTTTGCTCGCAATGTAAATTAACATACTCATTAAGATTTCAAAAAATTTTGATCAAAGTAAATTTAGAACCAAATCACATATTGTCAAAATTAAAGAGAACAAAACTTTCGAGTGCACATTTTGAGCTTTTTTAGAAAAAATAATTTCCAAAAGAGATACATTTGTTAAAATATGCTAAAAATAGGTTGTTCGTTGATAAGTAATATATTGCATATCGTATTTAAAATAATAAAAAAGAGATCCTTGATGAACTCAGAAATATGGTTTTCTTTAATTTTAATAATAGGTATTATGGCTCTAAAATCAATTTGGAATCATTTAATTGCAATCTCAGTAGACATGTTTTTTTTAACAAATATCATGATTACAGAACAATAAAAATGGTATTGGTACAGGATTAATTTTATATTAGCTTTAAAATATATTAAAATATTTATAAACAACTGGATTATAATTTTTCTTTAAATTTCATAAAAACAATTCCTACACAGACCCCTTGAAAATTGGGTATGTAACATCCTCTTCAATAATATAATTTTAAATACGATATGAAGTTTTGGTTTATTTTTATTTTAACATAATGTTATAAGAAATAAAAATATGTTTTTACAAAATCTAGGTTACAATAAAAAGTGTTTTTATTTTATTATTTTAAGATGCATTTTGAGAAAACTGCGATATATCTTTTATACTTAAAAAATGTAATAAAAAATTATAAATTTAACAAAAATATTTTATGGGGTGGTCATAATTTATTATTTATTTTTACATTATATATATGTATTTAAATAATATTGAAATATTTAAAAATATTTAGATAAAATAATTTCTTGTATTTTATTCACATGACTTATATTTAGTTAAATTTATTATAATCTAGATATAAATAATAATTATCTATAATTCCCTATATGTAGATACTATAGATAACTAATATTATATGATGTTGAAAATTATGTACCTACCTATAATGGATATTTAAAAATAATATTATTATAATATTAAAATATTACTAAATGATTTTCATATAATAAAACATTGATAAATGCAATTAGCTGAATAGATAGGGATTATTACATTTTATTATAACATTTTGTAAGTCTTAGTTTATTCAATTGTTGAAACATATTTAATTTAAAACGTACCTATGTAATAATTATAAAAATATTTTTTCAATGTCCGATTTCAATAATTGAAGGCGTCAGTGCAATAACAAAACAACTCCATATTCTAAAACTTTTCAGGCGAGACACATAAAAGTTAATTTTAAAATCCACAACAATCAAAACATACTTTTTAACATTTGAAACTGTAGTTCACATTGATACCAACAAATTGGTACATATTTGAAAAAAATTTTTAAAAGTGAAGTTGTACATTATTGTGTTTTAAAGTCCTAAAATATGGAGTTGTCTGGTTTTTTGCCCTGAAATGTCGATCACTTTTTTTTTTTTTTTTTATGAAGTTTATTAAATTACCTGTGTTGTATACTAAAAAAATAAATGCACGGAATACAAACGACCAGACAGCTCCTTTTGCATGATATTGGACAATATAATAACCGGAGATATCTGGTTTTTACACAGAAATATCGGCCTAATTTTCTTTATCAGAAAATATAATAAAATCAATTTGAAAAAAAGTGGAGCTGTCTTATTATTGCACTGACGCCTTCAATTTATCTTATAGTATGATATTATCTAAATCAAAATTGATTTATGTATATCTATATGTACATGTATGCCTATATATTGTTATAGGTGTAGTTTATTGTATTTATATATGTATATATTGTATATGTATACATTGTTAATATTATTATAATATGACTTTATTTTTCTCCTTTTCTTTCTTTTACTATTATATGCACATCCTATATCTTATTATAAATATAATTATAAAGTAATTTTCTTACATTGTATATCTAATTTAATACCCACTATATATTATATATGGAAAAAATTATTTTGTAATTGGAATTTTTTTCCGTAATAAAGAATTATTATTATTATTATTATTATTATTATTATATAATAAATGTAGGTTATCTTTTTCTGAATTGAAAAAAAAAATTGTAGTGTTTCAGAAATCATCATAATATAGTTTATAGTTATGTTAAGTCATTACTCAAAAGCAATAACTCCTCTATAGTCATTATTTATAACAAAAAAAAAAAAAAACACAGCCACACATAAGGTCATGAATGTTATAATGACGTATGGACAATATACAAGTATTATAGGTCGTCATCTGTTCGCGGCTCGCGGTGTATTTCAAAGCTTTGTGAAAATCAACTGAATATATCTATTTGATATCCGGCGTATAAGGACCGTTCATCCGCCCTTTTCACTGTAGTAGAATGTCCGAATATTGTAGTTATATACCTGTACTTGTACATATTTTCAATAATAAATAACATATAAGTATATATATAATATCAAAGTGAAACGACTAAAATATTTAATATAATGTAAAAAAAAATTTCATCACAATTAGTAACGGTCTATCGCCCTTCGATCCTCGGACAGGATTGTGTAGTATTATTATTTTAAATGTGAAAGGAATAATAAATAATTGAATTCCATAGACAATTCTGAGCAAGGTTTAGTATAACTTTATTAAAAAAAATAACTACCTAAACACTACAACATTATTTATTATTTTATTAATCCTCATCACACATTTGTAAAAAGAAGTAGGATTTTCGTTACGCATAAGAAAACTAGGTACAGAAAAAATCGAAAAATAACCTCTTTCTATCATCGACTAGAACCAAATTTTAATCTAAAAAGTGATTTACTTCAAAACTCCTACTCAACTCTTATAAGTAAAAAAAAAAACTGTATATACAGGAATAAAAAATAACATATCATCTACAAATCATTTAATTACAAAAAAGATAGACAAACATTTAAATTAATTATAAATATTTAAACATATAAATGATTTGATTTAAACTATAATCATAATATATCTACCTATTTTATGACAAATAAATGTTGAATACAACTATATAGTGTTAATCTGCACAAGACAAAATATTTCAAATATGTACTATATGTACGTAAAATATAATTTTATAATTGTTTTATAAGTTTAAATATCATAATAAATTGTTTAAATGAAATTAATAGAGATTTTAAAAAATACACTATTTAAAAATTCATTATACAATACATAATTTTTGCGCCCCTTATTAATAAAACAAGTTTATTTGCAGGAAATGTACGAGCATACAAACTTTTAACCCTTGCCAATTATAAGTTTGCTAATAATAATTATAAAAATGAAGAGATGAATAATAAAATAAATACTAACGAGACAAGTTTTTGTGTTACCCCCGGGTTTATGCGCGTTGTAAATTTAAAACGATACAAACTTCGCTAATTTCTTTTACTTTTTAAGTATAATATATAACTTTTACTGTTTTATTATACACACGTTTTATAACCATAACATTTCACCATTATATTCTGTAATATAGGTTAAATACATAAATAATGAAAAAAAATAAAACAATATCAATCTAATATTTGTACAGTAAATATTATTTTTATAATTATTATAACGGTATAAACGTTTTTTCCAAAATTTATTTTAGGAAATTTTATTATTTTTTTATTTAACTAATGCTCGACCGGCAATTTAATTTACGGAAAAGTACACACAAATACAAAGGTATATGCAGTGAAATAAAATATACATTACACAAAATTTGAATACTAGATATTAAAAAATATAATAATAAATGTATACAGTGGCCAACGAATTAAGCAACTAAATTAGGAGGATTTATTATAATTACGTAGCTTTCGATGCAAGAATTGAATACTGCCATAAGAAGTAAAGTTAAGTGGAATGTAAAAAGAAGCATGATCTCTCTATGGATATATTAATATTTTCATCAATTATTTTAATTTTAATTTTGTTAATCGAAATTTCACTGGTTGAAGAAATCGAACGTTTGACCCTATATAATACATATACTATGTCCAGGGCTTGGGACCAGTTTTTAGAAAACCAGTTGCTATACCAGTTATAACATTGTTTTTTTTTTCATTTGAAATTACCATATAATAAATGTGATTATAATACCATAAATTTATTATTTGGAAAACCCAAAATATTTGGTTTTTGATAACCATTTGGTAAAACATTTCAGTTATTTTTGTTATGAAAAATAGTATTATAAATGTGTTTTATGTGTTTATTGTGTGTTTTTGTGTTGGAAGTTCAATTTTAATCTGTTGGACTAAAATAATTCATATAACTATTAGATATTATGATATCATATTATGACTTATGAGGAATAAGATCAAAATAAATAAAAATAAAAATAAAAACTAATACCGGCTCACAGTTCTGAATAGATATTATATAAATGACTGTAATTAATTATACTTTCTAATTTTTGAAAATAAAAAAAAATACTTTTTTGATGGAACGGTGATTTCATGATTATATTTTTTTTTTGTGGACCAACAAGATATATTAAATATATAAAATAATAAATAAATAAATAATACGTAGGTATAAAATAAATTTACCACATAATTATATATTATGCTGTATTACCTTAATCATAATGCACATATATTTTAGGTACCTATGTGATAATTTTTCAAAATCTTTTTCAGAAATAAAAAACTTCAAAAGTATAATATATACTTGAAATATTTGTGGGCTTGCCATCGATTTAATGTATAAAATATATGTACTATATATAGTATCTATATATAGGTACTATTTTTATGTACACGTTTTGAAAAAAACTATTATAATAAATACATACATAAAAAATTAACAATATCCTTAAAATTATTATTTTTTTAATCAAATCAAGTAATTCGAAAAATTTAATGAATATTTAATCAATCATTAACCTATATAAAATTGAATTTTACTGTTCTACAATAATTTCCTGTTAGAATATAGCGTTGAATTATTCCGAAAAAGTGCATAATATGTACTTATAGAAGTTGTTCAAAGAAAATGCACTCGTCCTACATTATATTGCACTATAGTAAGTATTGTATTCGTATAGGATAAAATATAATCTAATAAAATAGAACGTTATAAAAATAGTACTAATAATAATAAATAAACCCGTTCACAAACGTATAGTAAGTAGGAAGATGCCGCATTCTTCGAAAAGGCAATCCCATTATACAACATAAAATATAATTTATATTCTATTATATTATTATGTCTGTTATAAGCGTATTCGTGAGAACGTTACGGTTGGCATTTACTCATCCTCCTGCTAGCTAATATTTGGCTTATAATTTTAAATAATACTCTTGTCACAGATAAATAATATGGTATAGGGATTATAGCGATATTTGTATTTTATGTACCTATTTTTTGTATACCGAAGAAAAATATTATGTCATTTTGCAATAGCACAATGTTTATTGGTTTTGTCAGTTTTACATTAAAACGATATAATGTTTGAAAACGCAATTTTTTTTTTTTACATTTGAGTTGCATAAGTACGTTGTTTTTATAATATAATTATTTGGGAAAAATAATTCAATGTTTCCTTGCATAAGAGACATCCGTCCAGAAACTACACTCACATATCGTTCGGCATATGCCTACATAGTATAAAAATATTAGGTATGAATCTGAATACATATACCTAACAACTGTTTTCAAATATACACGTAGGAAGTGGGAAAAACGAGTTAAAATGTCCTCTATTTTTATCTATCGAGAAATCAATATTTGGAATGCCAAATAGCTAGATATTCATTTTTCATTGTCCATTCTTTTAGCTACATTTTTCACTGATCTTATATAATGTAATACATGATAAAATGTTTATTTAATAATTCATAAATATTACAATGCTATAATATATAGGTACATATTGTATAATTTGTTAAATCAACAATATTGTTTCGTATACAAATAAATAAATAAATAAATATTGTTTCGTATAGGATTTTCACTGACGAATCGTCAACCGAAACGGCCCATAAACCGCATTATCCTTTATCATATTCCTTCGATTTTCGTTCGTTTTGCGATCTTTGACCGCAGCCCGGGAAGCCTGCGAACCTGTAGGAAGATATTATTATGTCGGTATTATACTTTAGGATAGCGTGACAGCTATTCTTATAACGTGGCGTTTACGACACGACGGTACGGTAAATAAAAAAATAATAATAATAATAATAATAATAATAATAATGATAATAATGATAATAATAATAATGATAATAATAATAATAATGATAATAATAATAATAATAATATACCGGGTAGGTGGCGCGGCGAAAAGCTCGGGAATATTGTTATCGTCGAATTCCTACGCATAGACTGCACATAACGCGAGAACGGTGGCGGTGATGGTTGTGGAGGAGGGGGGGGGTGGTTGAAGGAGGGCTTGGTCGAAGTATTTCATATTATACTTAATAGGATTTCTTGGCACGGTTTATAACCTTACGGCCGTAATTCATACGGGCCCCGCCGCGCGCCCGCTACCACCGCGGGGTGGCGGGGCCGCGACGTCGCGTGCACGGCGACGATACTGCACGCCCGATAACGGCGCAAAGATGCCTTTAAAATGTTTCACGCGCAAAAAGGGTCGACGGCGACGGCGGGGTCGGTGGCGCGCACCAAGAATGTACACGGGGTGTATACACTACTACGTATATATATACAGTCGGTCCCGCCACCGACCTCTCTCGTCCCTACCCCCACCCCACCACCACCACCACCACCACCACCACCACCACCACACCCACCCGCCTATCCGAGCCACCGACGTTCGAAACTACCCCTTTACGGGCCGACCAAAGAATCCGCGGCGGCGCGCGAGGGGGCGGCGCAAAGAAAATAGGGGATTCTTTACCCCGGGGCCGCCGCCGACGCCGCCATTATTCATACGGGTGCTCGGGTGCGCGGTACCGCGAGTTTAAAACTGCTGCCGGGTCTGTATAACGCGTACATTATACCTATACACATATACGTGCACGCGCTCTCTTTCTGCCCTCTCTCTCTCTCTCTCTCTCTCTCTCTCGTCCCTGCAACCACCCACCTACCACCGCAACCCCGTTGCACTTTGCATCCCTTATCGTCCCTGCAACGACAAGACCTACACACACACACACACACACACATATATATATATATATATATAGAAAACCACCCTTTCTCGTTTTCTCTTATTCGCTCTTTTGGCCTGGGTAATTTTATTATAACGCATTGTATTACGGGCGGCAAGAGAGCACGCGGAGACGACGATGGTAACGGCGACGTTTGAACTCTCTTCTCCCCCCCCCCTCCATCCTGCGTTATAATATTATAATATAGCGTCTCTCAATTTTTTTTCTCCCCGGACAAACGACAACGTGCGGGCATGGAAGAAAACGTAGTACCTATACGCATATATATGTATACAGACCGTATATTATGCCGTACACTCTTCCTCACCCACATCCCATAAAACTTATGGCCCGAGAATTTAACGAACGCACCATCCTTTAGAACCCTTTTGTGCACTACTCCGCTCTTCTACCGTCGTGTATAAAAGACGCGCGCGTGCAAGCGGCCCCCGTGAACAACACCAGCCATACCGTACATTATGGTAGCTTTTCGGTATGCATACGGCAAACGTAATTAATTTACATTCGCTCCCGCGGAAAAACCACCTTCCTTATACGCGCATATATAATATATGCCACGGCATCAATCCCCAATCCTTCGCTTCCTCGACCCGTCTCATACAAACCCCCCACCTATCAACCAAGCCCAAGGACGCGTATATATATTTTCCGATCGACGATTTTAAAATTATGACTCGATCCGGAAGGGAAATTTTCGACAGGCTCTATGCTGGCATGTAGGGAATTTAGACGTATACAAGTCGAATAAGAAATAAAAATATATCAAAATGTGTTCAAATATTTCATAGTGAAACCGGTTTTTGGAACCGATTATTTCACGTACGTAACCCGAACACTTATCGACTTATTTTCGTATTATTTTCTAATGTTATAATTTAATAAATAATTAATATTTAATTGAAGCTTAGAATTTTAGAACTTATACCGAAAATCTGACACTTTATCTGACAGAACTATTTTTAAAAATTATTAATAGTAAATAAATAATAATAACAGTAAATTCCTTTTATACGTTTAAGAGAATAGCTGGGTAGATCGAAAAATGATCTAATTAAAATATTAAATACAATTAATCTGCTCTTTATCTAAAATCTATTTAACTCTATCTGCCTAAAAATGTACTATATACATACATACAATATACATACATACATACATAAAGAAATATAATATAAATCAATAACTATGAATAATTAATTTTTAAATTTCCATAATTTATAACTATTTTTTATTTAGATTTATGGTTTGTCGTTTATATTTAATATAAAAATTATGGGGAAATGAAAAAAAAAATGACCTCCCTAAAGAACAAACTAGAACAAATTTCCTATTAGAAAGCTCAATACCTGAAAACTCATTAACATTAACATATGTATATTAAATCACCTATTCTAAAATATGTTAATACCTATACATAAATGAAAACATTAAAAAAAAAAAATACAAATCATTGTAAAACCAATACATAATTGTAGTCCAAGATTTGATAGTGTTTTGCACTTTCTGTATCCGCCACATCGGTATCATATATGGTCGGTAAAACTAATACAACTTTTTTTTCTTTTTGTATCTATGGAAAATAAAGTTTTAGTATATTGTGCTCCAGATAAATAATTTCAGGTACCAGTTTAGTATTTTCAACGATAAATTCGGCAAAAATCTATTTTTTCTTCTTTTTTAAGGCACCTAAGAAAGTCAAACCATTTGTAAGCAAATATACAGCAAGTGGATAACTACTGAAATAGTTGTCGGCAGTGAAATTATGAAATTATTTTTATTGGGTTTGTCAGTCTCACCACTACATTATAAGGCTTGTTAGCTGTTGCAAAAGAGCCTGTAGTTTTTTTCCCAAAATAAATTTCAGTGTTGTATGTATGAAATGGGCGTACGTCACACAATGCATATATTTTTATCCCATATTTTGTCGGGTTTTTTTGCATATATTTAATAAAATGTTATTTACGTCCTCTGAATGCAAACAACATTTCATCTATAGTCACAAACTCACAAAGCGAGTATGTTATTTGACAATTTTTTATAAAGTTAGTAAAAAAATCTTGAACTGGCGCCAACTTGTCATAATTCATACACTATTTTATAGTATTTATGTTGTCAAAACGGATACTCCTCATAAAAAATTAGAAAAGATTTTGACTGAAGTTTGCCCGCAATAATATTATGAATCCAGTCCCATTTGCAGTAAAATATTCTGATAAATTCGTACGATTTCCCCGTTTTACGGACATTAAAAACAAAGCTCCCAAAAACGCTAATATTTCAGGTCTATAGGTCAATTTATATACAGATAGCATCTTTCACGACTATCTGGGTGGGCATTTTTTTTTATTTGTATATAAATATTGGTATTTTGTTATTAACAATTTCCAAACTTATTATTTGTAAAAAAAAAAACAATCATTTTTAATAGTACATCGGCGAGCATCTCCTTTATCGCTTGGATATATTTTACAATATTTTTTGATTTGGTTTTTATATTTTTTGTCACGGAGTCACTCGTCTATAAAGTTTCTTCGTCTTTTTCAATAAAAAATCTAAAACTTTCACCTTGAATTTCCTCTCGAGCGCTCGAAGGACATGATGGTTATGACTATATACATCGTATAGAAGGAATTTTTTTTTTCCCTTAGGAAACTACTGGAAAAATAGAAAAATGCTACGTATATAGGGCATTAGTGTACCTCCTAGTGACGATTTCCTATTGATATCAATAAATATAAGCATATCAATGTAAAATCAATAATTTCCACACTACGCTCAGAATCTAATGTAGTGTAGAAAAATTTTGCATTCCGTAAACATTTAATTGTATAGAGTATACAAAATAAAACGTTATTTTGAAAATCTAATTCCAACGGAAAGTGCACACCTTTTAAACTGTGTACAGTACAGTTTCAATGTTTATTGTACACTCGATTACACTTGAATTATGAAAATATTATTTCGGTACGGACATTTTTTTAGCATAACGTCGTCTTAATGATAATTTAACAGTTGACTTTCTTCTAAGACTCATTATTTCAGAATGATCGTATGGGATGCATAATGTGTCTTCAGTAAACGTGTATTCCATTAGCAAAAAAAAAAAAAAAAATGTTTGTTTTTCGAATGTTTGTCATTAATTTGAATACGTGTGTAGAGAGATAAACGAGTTGGGCAGGGTCGGTGTCCCGGGGGATGACCAGGATGCGTGGTGCGGTGATATAACGTCTTATAAGTAAAGGGGTTGTCATTAGGATTTGTTGTCCTTGTATATATATACGACGTGCATAATTGCAGAGGACGTTTTTTTTTTTCCGTCTAGGGCTAGTGCGTTTGTACGCGGCGTGCATTTGTTGTGGCGCGCGTTTAAATTAATGCCCACTTTTGTATACTGGCGAAATTTATACGAGCACAACAATATATATATGTATATGTATTATGTATACGGAAAAAGGGCGTCGGAATAAATTTTGCAAAAACACACGGACATAATGTTTTTCTAAAGTGTGCGTTGAATATATATTATATTATATACGTATACTGTGATATTTTTGTATGTAAGTCACCCCTGACCACCGGGTTCGGAATTTTGGGGCGGGTGGGGGTGGGTGATTGTAGGGACGAAAGGGAAAGGTTATGAAAAAATGAATTCCCACGGCCGGCGGTGATGGTGTAATTGGACGCGTTATATTGTATACGTGTACAATATTCGAATAATATATACGTTTTTCTCGAGTGGGGCGGTCGGTGGATGAGAGGTGGAAATTAAATATTAATTTTTCCACCGTCCGTTGTTTTTTTTTTTTGTTTTTTTTTTTTTTTTTCCCCCGGATAAGGGATTTAAAATCCCTTTTTAACGGCACACCGGCGGTTTTTCAGTCACAATACTACGTTGTACATAAAATTTATCCCCAAAATATTATACACCACCTCGTGCCCGCGTGCATTATACTTAGTATATATACTGCAGAGACGATATTATTCCCGACGGGTGGCCCACGCATACTCCGCCTGTATATTATGTATATGTGCGTGCGCCTTTCCTTTACCCGCTTTCCCGATGAAATCGTTACCAAAGTATAAAATATTTTAACTCGAAACGACAAGTCGGCCGTCGGCAGTATGTGCAACGTATACGACTGCCGAAGAAAATGCCATTATATTTTACCATATTTTCGTTACGTTCGCATGTTATAGTATCCTATCGTAACGGTCAAAGTCCATTTTATTATCGTATATAATATATACGTGTGTATAAATATATGTGCTATAAACAATATTGTATAATGTAGATTTTAATTCATTGTTAAAGAACCTCCCCCCCCCTCCTTTATTTTTTTGTAGGTTATATTATAGGTTTCATTTGTCCTTGAGCCGAGTTTCGTCAGTAAGTCATCATTATTATAATATGTTATATAATATAATAAGTGTTTGTCTTCCGAACATTGGTTCGTTATATATTAAAATCGTAGACGTTGACTACTTCACAACATACCGTCCCTTTTCGTTCAAAATTAATTTTAATTACAATTCCATCGTGAAAAACTCGACAAGTTCTAAAATTGAATTTGGAATGAAATTATTTAAAATGGACAACTGTAACTTAAAATGTTTCTAGTTTAGTATGGCAAATATGATGGGAGAGTATAACTTCAAACACGAACCTAATGTAAATGACACGTATTAATTCTTCAATACTATAATATAATTCGTTTCAGAACACACTATGAATTATAAACTATAAACTAATCAACAGAAATTCCTAACAATAAATTTCCTATTGATAATACTAGCTTCAAGTTGGAAAATCATTCATTTAAAGAACCGTATGCCCGCAGTTCGAGCATGATGTTTGATTTGATAATCTTTGTATTATTATTATATCGGTCCACTATCTCGACGATGTCATATTTTGTTTTATTTAATTGAATTTACAATATTCAATGGTATTTCAACTATAAAGATTAAATTAAAATATAATATTAGGCATTTTTGCTAAGTAGTTTTGTATAGTAATAAACACTGTATTATAAAACCACGTACCCAATAATTTGAAGTTAATAATATTATAATAATATTACTAGTATATCTAAAGATAGGTAATGAAAATATGAACTTAAATAAGTTAAAGTAAATCTATCTAAACCTTCAGTTGAAACGTAATAGAAAAGAAAAATTAGTTCAGCACATTAAATTTAATGTTAAAAAGACGTATTATTTTTAATAATAAACTAGAAAGATTTAATTCTAAATATATTCAATGAAGTCTAAAAATTACCACACATTTTAATTTTAAATATATAAAATAAGCTCACGAATATCATTCAATCACAAAGAGTTAATTTAACTGGATGATGATTAAAATACACTGTCTTAAAGTAAATTAATAGTTATATACAACGATAATTCAAACTAATTGGTTAGTTAATAAACAAAATGTATTAAAATAATTTGTTGAACTTTTTGACTAATAACAATTTTTTAATTTATCATTTTTATCAATCGTTTTGTTTTTTCCACAATGTCTAGATGTTTAAACTCTATAATTACAGATAACTATAAAACTCCAAACTTCAAGTTTAGCATAGTGTTTGTTTTCTATATTTTTGGTTAGCTAAATGAAAACTGAATATTTGAGTACTCGAAAAGACGATGAAATTATTATATGATAAAATTAATTTACATCTATAAAAATATATTTGAAAATTAACGTATTAGCTATTTGATGAGCAAAAAAAAAGCAAGACAATCAATCTCAATATCTATAAGTATTAAATACTTATTTATTTATTTATTTATTTTTTTAATTGCAATGTTATTCAAGCGACGATACAAAAATATTGATCGGTAGAGGTCCATCCGGTATTCTTATTATTATTTTGGATTTGATTGCAAAGATAAAACAATTCATTTGAAATATAATTTTTTAGCTATGTTCGGTATATTAATATTTTCTGGTAATCCGATTTTTAGAAATATTTCATTATTTTTGGTAGTTTAACAATTACAAAAACTACCGAGGAAATCGAAAAATAACCTGTTAAATGTAGGTACCTACCGACTTGAACGAATTGTCTATCAAAAATTCTTTGTCTGGAAATTCCTACTCAACTCCCACTCGAAATCGTGTATAATATATAATGTATATACATTTATATACGGTACAAACAAAAACAAATACATTATTGTAAAACAAATATACATAGAATATAAAATACAAGAATGCGATCCATTGGGGAAAGGGCATAAGTATTTTATATTATGCATAAAATATAATTTATAAATTTATTAAATTAGCTACAATATGTGTGTGATATTTGTTTTCTATGTCAGTAATATTTTCAAAACATTTTATATCAGAGAAATGAAGCATTAGGGCCATAGAATTGATTTCTTATTATAGCAACATTTCACGGACATTGTAAAAACATATAACCACAACAATAAAATTACAAAAAAAAAAAAAAAAAAAACAGAATTGTTTGTCGGGACTCTTGAATATGGCACGACAATGGTTTCTCCCCATGGCCGACGGTCAATGGAAATTCGAAAGAAATTTTAAACTTATCACCTGTAATCCAACCCGCTATCATCTGAAATGTCTCACATACATTCGTTAGTATTCGTTTATACGAATATATCAAGACGTCATACGTCCAATATTTAAGGGGCTTTGTGAAGGAAATTCTTATAAAATTTTAAGAAAATTGAAAATCCAACAATACGAATATATTTTAATGTATTTTCAAAATATTCTAGTGTATTTTTAAACCACTGTGCAACGAATTATCGTCATTCTGCGTAGACATGTTTTTGCACTAGAACTTGGGAGAGGGGGTATCGCACGTCCTCTTAACCACTGGGAATTTTTTACCATAATATAATCTGCGTATATATATATATATATAAATCATTAATGCAATATATTCAAATCGTGTTATTTTAAATATTGTATATCGAACGTATATTTTTTAACATGCGTATGTCTGAAATATTAAATTTACGAAATTTGTTTATAAAATATTTTAAACATTATATCGCAATGTCTTTATGGAAATACGGTGAAAAAAATATTTCTAACAATATATTATTTATAGGTACGTTCCAATATGGCCATCCGGATAATATACATTTTTCTTCCGTGTTACGTGATAATATTCACTTATTTTCTTTCGGAGATTTCGACATATCTATGTATTTTTTTATAGAAATATAACAGCGTCAAATATATATATATATATATACATTCGTAGTCAATGGATAAAGTGCACGGAAAATTAGGGAATTCTTAATAATATACAGGTATGTATAAACTTAAAATTGCATTTTTTTTTTCGTTTCAAAAAGTTGACCGGAGTACAAAAAACTGCATTTTACATATTATGTACATACAGGGTGGACAGTATACGGATGGTGCGGATGGCAGAAAAACGCACACGGTAATCGCGTTATCAAAAAGTCGTTTTTATTTCCGTCACGTACACCGTTAAACCGGAGACAAAACTTTCGGATTTATAGCGTCGCCACCCTTGCCGCCGCGAATCGCTTACGACGAGACGGATGTGTTCGAGGGGGGGGGGTGGAGAGTGTGTCACGTAGCGTATCGTAGTGCTCTCTGCACTTGCGGGATTCGGGATTTCGGACATTTTTGAAGTTTTTTTTTTTTTTTTTTCGAAAATTTATTCGTGACTTTTGCGCGCACGTGGCAATGCTAGTTTAACGTGGTGTACGACGGGATGATATCGTGTCCTATCTATATAGGTATATATATATATATATATATATATATGTAGACGTAAATACAGGTGAACAAGATTCGCGAGAAGTATATATAACTCAGGGAACGGGGATTGCAGGGGGTTTAAAATAGCAGTTCGGTTAATGTTTCATTCGGTAACTGTACCCCGGAGAATATTCTTATCGCGGTCCAAGAACACAAACGGTCGCCAATAATTTAAACGAGCCCGGGACCGCCGCCGCGCGGGCAGATAAGAAGACGGTGCGTGCGTTGTGGCCCTATCGTGTGGCGCGCGGTCTCCTCTCGCAGCGGCGGCGATCCTCCGAGGACGTGTTATCCAACGCCCAATTCGTTCGCGCGCAAAACTTCTGCACAAAGCATCCAAGAAAACGCCGTCCTCTCTTATTCCGCACAATTTCCATTACGGAGTACACAATCACGTTATACCGTGCACCGTGTTCGGCAATATATATTATACGATATCATTATTTATATCGTAACGATATTTTACTGATAATATTATATCGACCAATCGGCGAGAGAGATAAATCGCACGGCGCACGCACTCCAACAAAAGGCAGACGTCACGAAAATATGCATATAAAATGTCTCGTTATGTTTATACGAAATATGTTCATTAGAATTTAGAAATGGGTGTGTTATAATATGATATTATATTGTAATAGGGGAAAAAAAAACAAATTATTTTAGTTTGGATTTTATACATAACAAAATAATGATAACTATAGGTATTTTTTATTAAATTATCACATTATAATTGACGGTATAATAAATTAATAATTTTCAATTATCACAGATAATATTAATATTATAATAATATGTCTTAATGGTCAGTTAGTATTCTACGGTAATAATTTCATTACATTTATTATTTTGTATTATCTTTGGATTCTGATTATTATTCATATATTAAAGCATAGATAATAAAGGAATGAATGGGCCACCGTATTGTTTAATTCTGTGACTGAAGAGCATACTCGTTACCACATTGGTTGTATGTGGTTGTGGTCACGGTTACAAAAAATGTATTACTGATAAATGATAATACATGTATAAAATATTGATAAAATAAATTAAAATCATGAACAATAAACATAATTAAAATATTAATTATATAATAAAATATAAATAATATCACTTGTCAAATAGTAAGTATTTTTGTCTAACATAATGGTCAAACATACTTTGAAATTTGAGCGGTTTACTGGATTATCACTTATCATTCAAGTATCAGTACTACCACAATCACTAAACCACAGTTACCATTGTGGTAACGTATATGCTTTTCGTACACACAACGCTCCGTGTATTAGGTATAGGGATGGCCCATCCATTCCTTAATTATCTATGTACTAAAGTATTCCAGATTTTTTAATAGCAATTGCACATACCATACACTTTTACTAAGATTTTTTTTAATATTAAAAATTTGAGAATTAAGATTATAAAGATTATTATTGACTATAAGGTCTATACCATATTATTATATCCATGATTATTGAAAATGATTTATTTTTAACATGACAACAAATACAATGAAAAACGCTTAGTTATCGTTATTTTGTTATAATGTTATGTATAAAATCCAAACTAAAACGATTTGATTTTTTTCCTAGATTCGATATATACCTATATATTATATAGTGTAAAAAAATATTTTTCAAATTATAATTTCGCTTTTTGTGAAAATGATTTGTTTTTTACTGATGAAAACGAAACAAATGACTCATGAGTGACGAGTGAAATATTTAGTTAGGATTTTACATTATATATTATGTCTACCTGTCCTATACATTGTATAACTTTTATGGGTATACTATACATGTGTCCAGGAGTGAATTCAGTGCTCCCGACTTAACGAATTAATTACTGAAATCAACCACATGCCTAAATTATTTACTTAAAACGGCTTACAAAAATAAAAATCGTACTAGACGTGCTTTTTCAATTTTCGTAGAAAAATAATTAAAATAATACCAGCCACGTTATAGGTCTAATAATTATGAACTATTAAGTTCATATTATTTATTCCAGTTTACCAAATTAATGGAATTAATAAATATTTTTAAAACAATAAAGAAAACAAAAAACACAAGGTGTACGATTAATATTGTATTGATTTATACGGTTTTACAGTAAAAATATCATTATTTAAAAATCAAATATTATTTCAAACTTTAAATGATATACTGAATCCAAAAAGCCATCAAGGTTTTTTTTCTGGAAAACAATTTATTATGTTATTTCTATGTAATAAATACTTTCTAAATATTGAAAAGACAATATGTAACTGAAAATATATAGAAATAGGTGTGTATTTTCCGAATACTTTATTTTTCATGTTAAAGATGTTTAAGTACCTGCAGAAGCAATATAATCCTACAAATATGTGTTTAGAACCGAAACAAAATACATTTATTATGATTTTCGTATTTATTCTTGATTTTTATATTTCTAGAACTGGTTTATACACAGGTTTTTTCAATATTTGTGGATAAGTAGTTCTTTTTTTAAACGTTGATTATTTACATGGACATCTATACGTTTTCTCGTTTCAGATACTTTTCAATTAAATATTTTAATTTATTTGGAACTTACTATGCATTAAACAATATTAATATATCTAATTTTTTCTTAACATGTTTATGTTAAATTGTACAGTAATATAAATTAGTCAAATATGTACCAGGTACCTACCTATATATATATATATATATATATCTTTAAAATTTTAAATAACATGAAATTAATGACCTAACTAATAACTATTAACGAATACACGAAGACGTGAGAATGATAATGTTAAACTGATAAGTATGTAAGTATATTTATATTTTGAATATAATTTTAGTAAGTTATGAAAAATTATCAATTTAACAACTTTTAAACTTTTAAAATTTCACGGACATTTTTAAACATTTAAAACCAAACTTTTCATGAATATTGTATTTTATTATTCGCATAAATATCGAACTAAAATTCGATTTAAGAACACTAATATAATAACTCAAATATTGTTAAATATAATATTTTTAAATTTTCCGAATTTGTCAATTGAAATATGATGGGGGGGGGGATGTACTTGTACTAAAAAATAATTGGGCCTCATATCGGTGTTTTTTTCTTAAGAAAAAATGGCCTGGGGATGTTAAAGACTTGGCTTTCTTAAATTTTAATTCTCCTATCAATGTGCTCATACAGTGCAATGAAAAAAATAAATAAAATCCGGTGTATCTAGAACGATTCACACACGACTTTCTGTTATACTTACTTACTACTTTTCTCCGAGTCTCAAATAAAATGTTTTCCTTCACCGTCTTATTCGTTTTCTCGGTCTGTAGCCTCCCCCCACCACCACGTTTTCGTACGGTATGTTTCTCGTCGTCGGCGACAAGAACGCTCGCTCAGAGCTCGGCAAGTTTGTCACGTAGCCTTTAATTATTATTAAAACTTAGAACTACCGACTAATTAGTTGACGAGCAGCCCTCTTGGTTTTCCACTCGTATACACCAGCACCGTTCACAATCCCTTCCAGTCGTCCCTGCGCATTTCACCCCCGTCCCCTATACACACACACACACACACACACACACACATATATATATACGTGAATAAGCTCGGAGGAGGTATCGTAAGGGTCCAAATTACATTTTCTTATTCCGTTTGCGCCTGTCGCGTGCAATTACCGCGAGCGCCCAGAAAAACCTTTCGCCGACAATACGTTAAAGCGCGCGCAGAATAGTGCCTACAGTAATTACGGGCACCTGTATACATATTGCTCCGTCCCTTTTGCCGCCGCCACCCTAACGCGACCCGACCGTCGATTGTTATTATTTGTTAAACCACAATTACGTCGTTTTCCCGTCTAACCTCCCTCTCCCCCCCCCCTCCCACCGGCACCACAAACAACTGCCCGACGGGAACGGTCTAAACGTTATTATCCTTATTTCCTGGAGATATATTTTTATTGTATTTCATTTATTTTGCTCTCGTCCCGAAGTGAGGGGGAGAGAATATTTTCACCCGAAAACCAACTCTAACCATGTTCATATAGTGAACTTTTATGTTGAGAAATTTTAGACAATTCCATCTACATAATCGTAATTTTAAGCAAAAAAATTTTTTTTTTATTTCACCTAATAGTTTTTCTAATGCATTAAGAGAATGTTGATAATACTGTCAAAATAGAAAGTATACCTACGTTCGGTATTATTATTAAAACTTCGTCAGTTCTAGTATTAGAGCAAATTTACATGTTACAAAATGTATAGACGAGCTCATTATCTATGTCATAGCGTCATATTTTTTCCGAAACTTTGTAAAGCGGTATAATTATTTTTGAATGCTAATAATTTAGATTTATATAGTTTTCATCGCGATTAATATTTCAGTAAAAAAAAATATTTCTACGGCATAGATAATAAATTATGTAATAGATAAATTTACTTTAATATCATAATTTACGAAGTTGTAAATGTTCATTATCTATATTGTCAGTTGGTTAGATAGAGAACCAAACGCGGGTAAAATACCGATAAAACGGAGTAATAATTTATCGTTTTATTCGAAATTTTATAACCACAAAAGCCTTAACTAACTTTGTTTTAAAAGTTCATTATAGTATTACATTGACGTGACGAAAATTTTAAAAACTTTTGGGCTTATTACAACAAATTTAGTTTTATAATCAGAACAAATATATTTTTTTCACAAATGTTTATAATTTTGTTTAAACAATCTTCATCGGCCACACCCTATTCGTCTGACGAATATCAATATAACAACTCCAATCGAAGTTATGGATTGGACCATTTATTTGTATCAAGTGGAAGTACTTTTGATCAGTCTTAACGACAGTCTTTCTTTTTCTCCTCTGCGTTACCATTGTTCAGTTTGGTATAAAATAATAATAACCACGTGGCGCATATTTTGCGAGATAATCTCCCTTGTCGATTATTTATTTATGATACTCGGGACGCTATAATTAACTTTGATTTGTAATTGTCATAATTACAAATTAATGGAGCGTGATTAATACGCATTTAAATGATAAATTCTTTGTTTTAATTTAAAAAAATTGATATTATGTTCTTTTTTAAAAAAATATCGATGTCGCCTTACATATTTTTAGAAAATTAAAGCCTTAACGACTAAACATTGCATTAAAATTATATTATTATCTCTTATATTGGTATAATTTTCACTTTTCTTTCATGAACTTTTGAACACCATATTTTTTCTTTTACTCGTCTCGTTCATTAATCTCGTAACATCTTGCCAATCCCCCTTTCTCTGCATTATAATATTGATTATTCCTATTAATTTCTTCTCGGGTATCCTTTCATGTATATTCCAAACACCCTCTCAACTCCCTTGTGCTTTTCTCCTATTTTGAATACGTCCATACCAAACCATTTCAATCTATTCTCTCCTGCAGTATATTCACAAATTGAGACCATTCCTATACACACCATCATAAACTCATTTCTTACTATAATTACCCGGTGTTATGCCAGAAAACATCCATCTCTTACCATAGTAAAATACTTCTTAGTTTATTTCCAACAAGTTTTTCCTTGTGGGACTCAATACGTATTACCATTTATTTGTAGTATTAATATTTTTTGTACATCCAAAATATTCTATTCGTAGTATTATTAAATAAACAGTAGTTGATTGATTTACAAATTAAAATATATTGTATTTATATAAAATATAGTTTCTATAGTTTATTAATTCAAATAAAATATAATATTTACTATAATCTATAATTTTGATTGTATATAACATAGTTAAACGATAAGTTAATAATTATAATATCTTATCACAGATTTAATGATTAATGAAAACAGATAGTTTACATGGGGTGTAAACGAAAACGACAATTTTCTTATATCATACAGAAATCAGTTTAACCGCATGATTCGACGATACGTCATATACATACATGTAACTACCACAGAATTGAACTCTATTCCAGCGTATTAAACTCCAATTCTAGATTTAATCTGCAACACCATATCAATAGTCAAGTTATTATTTAAAATGATGAACGATTTGTATAGTATCAGTATAATCATTTATGTATTTATGGACATATAACTACATCGTTTTTAGTCCGTTCAAACAGAGGACCAAATTCTCGTATTTCTATTGTTCCTGAGACAAGTAAGCTATCTTTTTCATATTATAGGATGTGATATTATTATCAATAAGACTAGGCAAGTTAATCAACTGTTTAGCTCGTTAATTTGACTCTAATAATTAATTTACTATGTAGCTAACATTAAATTAAATTAAAAGTTGTTTAAATTTTAAAAAAACTTGAAAATATAAAAAGAACTTGATTTGGTTAGAAATTTATAAAAAATATTAAATTAACAGCTGAACCATAACTATTTATTTGAAAAAAGAATTAATTCAGTATAATATAACTTGGCATAATCATACCTCAAATAAAATTTCTTAACTCATTATTAGTAAATTATCTGTTAATGCTCATCCTTAATTATTTTTATATAACGGTATGCCTATACTTATAAACTGTATGTTATTTCTCGATTTCAATTAAATACGCTTCATATTATGTGTCTTTAAATATTCGTTATATCATTATATTTTACCTATATAATTTATAATAAACATATAAATTTAGTTATGTAACATAATGTTCATATTCTTAAGTAAATGTATTTTCTTTTGACAAAATTACATTACTAATATTATTTTACATAATAATTTATTATAACAACATGATATAAATTGTTGATTTTGACTTTCAAACAAACCGCGCTAATGATTTCGGGAAAATACGTTAGAACTTGAACTTTACTTAAACGATTTCAGAGAAGTAATTTGATTTTCAAAGTGTACGCAATAAAAAGGTATATAATTTTTTCCACTTACATATAGTTATAATAGTATGTTATATGACGTATAATAATAATATATTTTGCAATAGTCTTCGATACAAATGTATTCTAGCTGAGAGCAACACAGTTGCGAACGTTTGTTGGTAAATCAAACGAAATATTTTTATAGTTGAAAAAGAAACGATTACAAACAATATTCAATGGAAGGTTAGGTTACATAATTAAATACACTGCAATAAAAGCTGTATATACGTATATACCTATAATACACTTGACGACTCTTTTTATTCCTTGTATTTTATGTTTATCATAAAATCATATAAATCATAAAATATTTTAACATTCATCTCTACTTTCGTATTGTCATAATTATACTGAGATATATGTTATTTTATTTATGTTTTATTTTAACGTTCACTCAGAGAAACGGCCACCTCCAGATTCTCGATAATGACCCAAATCCTTAAAACGACATAAGTAGTGGCTATTAATATTTTAATTTCCTCTTGATTATAATTACAATCGGGGAATTAAAATTGGTCTAATTATAGACAACAGTAAATTAAGTATGGTAAATTATAAGAGGACACAATTTTTAAGGAGTTTTCTATAGCATTATGCAATTTTCATGAAATTTTAAGAGAAATAAAATTTCAACAATTTATATTTAAAAGCAATTTAAAAATCGTCATGTGTTAGTACCATTTTTTATTCTTGTGTTATCACGATATTCAATAAAAATCATGTTCACGCTCTATACTACAACTTAGGTATCTCTGTGTAATAGCCAAGTCAAAATGTATACAAAACATGAAATATTGGAATATTTATTGTGATCCAGAGTGGAGTACTTTTTTCAAAAGCCTAAAATCTGTGATTGAAAATCGTGAAATTTAAAAAATTTAAATGATAAAATAAAAGGTAAAAAAAATTTGTTTAATTAAAGCAAAAACCACGTTACTGTATAGTAAATATTCTTATTTTTCATATTTTGTATACATTTTGACTCTGCGATTACTAAGAGTGATGTAGATAGTTATTGTATTTTAATACCGCTAAAAGTGTGTAGCATCTTCTTTAAATGAATAATATTATTATAAGTAAATAAATACTCGAATTAAACATTTCATCCAGTTTTAATACATATTATGCTTCGGTTCAATGGTTAGAAAATTATTTTACTTTTATTGTTATTTTTATTTAATTATTATTAAATTATTATTATTATTATTATTATTATTTTAATTTTATGCTAACTGGGTGATATTTGGCTTTTTTCATTTTGCAAAACTAGCCATAAACGTTAAAAAAAATTTGTTTTTGTATAATTTCCAATCTATAATATTAATTTTATTATATATGTAGTCGACGAGTTATATTTCTAAGATAATTTTCTACAATAAAATGTTAATTGAGTGAAATTCGAAATATAAAAGAAAATTGAAATTTTCTTTATTCTATAGAAAGTGTCTACTAGTTTAAGAAATAAATTCGTTACCTACATGAAAATTTATTTCGAAAAAACACTTAATAATTCAAAGTTTTTGGAATCTACTTTGTCGTATATATTGAAAATTTGAAACCTTGACTTTAAACTACTTAAGTTATTTTTAGGTTTTTAATCATAAATTTAGACACCTTATACCCGTCCGTCTGTCTGTTCGTAGTTACTATAGTATACCTATAGTTACTATTGTTGATTTGGTTCAACCCCTAAAATGCAGTGTAGTACGACACACTTTGTACTAAAAGTTGAATGTGTAATACGATATATGTAGTAAGTTTAAATGTAGTAATGTGTAGTAAGTGTGTTAATCAAATTTGCTAATTTTACATTTTTACATATTATAATGTTATACTGAGAAAAATAAAAAAGGTCATCCAACAAAAAAAATTGATTTTGTATGTCGTGCGAAAATTATAATATTTTAGGGGCTGATTTGGTTACCGGGGATAAAAATATTGTTCATTTTATAATATTCTTATTACATGTTTCCCAGGGACATTGATGATTTAGTTACTAGGGAAATAGAAATTATTCGTTATTTTGTATTTTTATATTTTCATTTAAAATACGTTTAGAAACCGGGAATTTGGTGCACGCTCGCAAAGTAGGTTCTCCTAACTTGTTAACTAAAAAAAAAAAAAAAATTTAAAAAAAAAATAAAAATAAAGGATTTTTGAGTTGAAAAACGATGTTAAAATAGGGGTGAAACGATATCTTATTTATTATACACTCATCGGTAGTGTTTGTGTTTAATAACCGTTTATCGGAATACCGCCGGGTCGTTTACCGGATTGGAATTATATTATAATAATTTGCGCACGTTTCCACCCCTAAATACGTATATAATGCTATTTAGACAAAATTATATAACTATGTTTGTAGGTTAGGTGATCGATGCGTTTTCGGAGGTGTCGCCTTCTCAATCGTCACCTAGTCCTCCGTTCCCCTTCAACCGACTTAACCGAGCTTACGATTGCCGCTGCAGGTGTGTAGGTAGGTATATGTACGTTTATATTATTAATAATAATAATTAATATACGAAGCGACGGGGTCGACGCGAGGGTTGTATTGCGGTGTGAAGGTCGTTCGTAGGGGGGATGACGATCTACCCTCGTTTAAATAAAATATATTTTTCAACAGCCTAATTTATTTACCGTATAATATATAGGTACCTACAATATATACGGTAATGTCTTTATGTACATTTTTATCATCAACAAATATTATGAAATCTCATTTGTATATAATTATTCTTCGGGGAGCATCGAGCTTAGTAAATATCGAATTTGGAGAATTTTTAGACAACTTTAGAAACTGACGAGCTTCGGCATGAAGTATTTTTATTTTAATTTAATTTAATATTTAATTTTCATGCCTGTGCCCAAAAGATCTATCAGAGGCAGTGCTCCAATCATTACGCATGCTTCACCATTTTCCGATAGCAATCTAGTTGGTACATTATGGTAGTTCGAATCGGTCCGTTTCTAAGGAGTTTAATATAGGCAATATCTACATAAACTTATTTGTTATATAATCTATAAATAATCATTTTTGAAAAGAAAATTTCTTTCGCTATGATAAAATTGTGAGATTCTGGTTAGTCCGATTTAAATTTTGTAAATAGCTTAAGATTTTTTAACATCTATTTTAGGATTTAGTCAAGGCCTTTTTCGAAATAGGAATTTACGCCTTCGATATATACAAGTCTAGAATTTTTAAAATATGAACATTTTATTTAATAATACCAGTCAAAAATTTATACTTCAAAAAATGCTTTGATTAAAACCTTGAAAATATGTCAAAAATATTATTATTACAGAATTAAAATGGGACCAGCCAAAATCGCGCAATTTTTTCACAGTGAAAGGTTTAAAATCAATATTGTTTTGACCGACTCGAATCACCTTAAAGAGGTAATTTTTTCAATACTTTTTAAACTCGTAAGGAAAAACACTTGAAAACTTACATAAAAACTGTAAAAATATGATTTCTCCGTAACTCCCTAAAAAGTGATGGTAGAGGATTGAAATTTTAACTTAACCATAAATAAGTACAAAATGAAAAGGAAAATGTTATAATTTTTTCCCACAATTTTGTGCTATTTATAGACATTTGAATTTTGAAGTTTTTTCGTCATAAAGGGTTAATTTAACTATATATAAGGTTAGAAGTACATCAATTTTATTATATGATATAATATTTAAAAACCAGTAGTCACTTTATTTTAATAGCTATTTAATTTTTGCGTTGAAAATCGTTCTATCATAATTAAATATATAAATAACATTTTAAAATTGCTTTCAAATTCAATATATCCACCATCAGTATATATACCCAATAATGATAGAAATGTTATAACTTTCTTATTTATAACATGTTTTGAAAAAAATCCAATTTCTAACTCCTGAATTTCATATTTCCTTATTATAACTTTCCAAAAAGTATTTGTTCCTATTCAAATTATATCAGTTTATTATATATAAAATTTTATATACTGAAAAATATCGAGATCCATTAATTTTTAAATGCTAGCAAATTTTTTTCTTATAATTTGTTTCCCTACTTTTGATGTTTCCCTTTCCTAAAACCATTATTTTTAGAAAAATAAAAAAAATAAAAAAATTAATGTATTAATTAATTATTTTTAGTTATCTCTTGGTTTTTTGGAATGTTAGAATAAAATAATTCTATATTTATAGATTATTTAAAATAATTTATTTTACTACTTCTGATTTTAATGATTTTATATTGCTACTACAGATTAATTACTGACTATAAATGCAGTAATGAATTATCCATCTGATGAATCTAACAACTGATAATTGACAGTATTTAAAATGCATAATTATAGCCTATGGTTGATGCTTTACTCTTAATTTTTAATAATATAATTAATTATATTTAACTAAACATATGATAATATTATTTTTATAATAATAATTATAACATAATATATTTCAATTTGAGGTTAAACCTAATATTCCCATTTTAAATTTTTTATGAAATTTTAAATTATATAAATATTTTTTAATATTTTGTTCAGTAGGTAATAATGAAATCGACATCAATTATATCAAAATACTTTTTGGGTAAAAAGAAGTCTATTAGGAATTTTGAATTAATAATTAATTCTTGTTACTATTCTACTCCAAGAGGATATTTTTCGATTACCCCGGTAGTTTTTTTAAGTAGTTAAATGTAGTTACAAAATATATGTCAGCAACGAACTTATCTGTAAAGCAACGAATCTATTATTTCATCGATTTAGACCTAAAAGCCTGAAAAAATTAAGACTATTTAGAATTTTTCAATTTCAAGTTTGAAAATAAATTAAGATTTTGCATAGGTTCTTTAAGTTGAAATGTGGGAAATAGAATTTTTATATTATTATCAAAAAAAATTAAAAAAGGGGATTTTATTTTTAAAAATGTTATAATTTTCAAACCTTTGTCGTATAAAATTAGTCCCAACACTCTACAGATATGACCATACAGAAAGCTTATTATATTTTCAGAATTAAAATCGGAAAATTGTAAGGACCCATAATTATATCAGGCTTTTTGGTCGTTATATAGACGTTTTTTTACTATATATTTTTTCATTATTACGCAACGATAAAAAAAAAAAAAAAAAAAAAAAAACGGGCCAGTTTTAAAATAACTTTGAATGTTTTAAACTATTTTCCGATAGTCAAATTTGAATTTTTATGAAATTGCCTGTGCATAAAAACCGACGTGTTTGGAATTAACTGCCTTTAATGGATAATTTCCGGGAATATCGGAAAACCGTTACGAACCCGAAACCAATGCTATTTACCGGGCTTTATCGAAAATCGTTAATAAAAACGCAATAGTTTGTGTTTGGATTATCGGGAACCGAAGGACCAACTTCCATCACAAATATCTGGACGGGCTTTTATTCGGCACATTACGATTTAATGAGATGAAAAAAAGAAAATAATAATAACAATAATAATCGGTCAACTTTTTCACGCAGCGGCCTCGCGAGATTATCGTCAATATTTATGATGCCGAAGACAAATCTCCGAGGGGTTGGAGGTTGGTGTCAGGGATAGTGCATATATAGTGCATATGTACATAATATAATATACATATATATATATATCTATAGGAAGTACAACGGCGTCGTCGTCGGCATTAAAATCTTGATTCCACCTCGGGCAAACGAAACGGCATTCGTACACACACACACACACTCACACACACGCGCGCGCGCGCACGCGTACGCCCGCGCCCGCGCAAACACACAGACAAACGTACAGCGGAAAACACATCCGACCAATGGGGAGCGGCCGATTTTAATTGCTTTTTCCTCTTTTACTTATTCCCGGCCGGTGGTGTGTGTGTGTGTGTGTGTGTGTGTGTGTGTGTGTGTGTGCCCGCGTAGGAGTTTTGTGCGCGAAAAGTAATTCAAACACGGCGTGTATACGAACGTACACCGCACCGCACCGCACCGCCGCCGCCACGCCGGTTTCCTGTTTGCCGGCGCACACACGACCCTTTCGCCGCCCGCGCGCGCTTACGCCGATCTATATTTTCTCAGCGTTTTCCGTTTTCTTTCTGCCGCGCCCGCGCGCCACCGCCGCCATTTGTAATAACCCCCAGGCTCGAAATCCCTTACGTCGCCGTCGCCGGTCCCTTACATCCGCCGCCTATCCCTTTTTCTTTTACAGTCGTCCCTTCGCACACGCACGCACAGTGTACACACATTATTACGACGCGTGCACGTACGTACGCGTGTGTGTATAAAGTAAGCTTTTATTGTGTATATATGCCCGTGTGTGCGTATACACACACACACACATATATATATATATGTATGTTATATATGCAAACGACCGTATATATTTTCTACGTCTCTCTTTCCGTACATCCGCGCCGGCGAATTCTCTTCGCTACCGGATTTTCTTCGAATATTTCCATTTTCCCAGGTCTCACATCTCCTCATCACCATCGGTTTTCTCGTTTCTCACTCTTTGTATATATATATATATGTGTGAGTGTGTGTGTGTGTGTGTCGACTTATCGATTTTTTTCCCCTCTCCCGTCTTCGTTCTTATATTATATTAAATTGCGTACAGCGGTTGCCGAGTCCTACTACCACTACCACCACCACTGACGGCAAAAAGACGTGTGTGTGGTATACGATTGTATTTATATACATACTTTGTACGCATATTACGTATATCAGTGTACACCGTAGTATAGAGTAAAAAAACAGTTGTATACTGTACTATATAACTTATAAACTTATAGAAAAAAAACCAATGTTATGCTTTATGCCACTCATTTGATGAGGAATAAAAAAGAAAAGTTCGTAATTCAAACGCGGATGATTATTAGGTTAAAAGCAGCTAACCATAATTGTTTTTTTTTTTTCATTTCCACTTGGTCAAATAAAAACGTTGTTGTTGTTCAAAATATGTCAAACAGTGACGACAAGACCGAATATCGACTTACTAATCGAATACAATATCAAAGTACTTATCGAATTATGCTGATAACGACGAGTTTTAATTAAACTATCAAACCAATGATATATTTATCTGTTAGATATCCACTTGGATGTGATGTTTACATGATTTACAATGATTAATTTAGAAACACGAAGATTATATAGTAGCGTTGAGAACGAAAAATTTTATTTAAAAATAATAATTCTTATATAGATATTATTTGTATGAGGTGCGCATCTTTTGTATTATTATCGATGGTATGAATCGATAAGTAATAATGAATTATTAACCCGTGAATTATTTACAGATATTACAGATGAAATAATACGTTTAATTTGACTATTATTTCGCGTAATATGATATTATTTGGTCAATAAGTTTAGGAGTAAATTACTTTTGTGTTTATAAAAATTGAATAAATTCTATAAATAGTAATAATATTTTCGTAATTTATTGTATTAATGAAAATAATAATATAAAGTGTATGCCAATGCTATAGTAATATATAATTTTTGGGTACACGATGTGAAAAAAAAGAACATTGGCAACCTTTTGTCTACAACAAAACAAAAATACATTTTTGCAAGTATACTTCATAATATCTAGATGTCTATATAATATACTGTATATACGTGCACTTGGAATTTTCGACACTACTTTTCGTATTTGTAATAACATTTTATTTGGATTATTTTTTTATCACTTAACCATTACATTCACATGAACATTGATCTAAGAACACTAGAGTAAGTATACGTACACATCTCACAGTGTGTAAAGTGGGACAAAATTTGTAGCATCTGCCAGGAGTACTTTATTATATTATATTAAAATCCAAGCTGAAAGTTAACAATTTATAATATTATTTTAATATCATTTATTATAATTTAATATTATTACAATTCCTACAATAAAAATAAATAACATATAAACTAAATAACACATAATTTACAGTATTTTCGTTTTATCATGATTTTTTTCTGCCAATAGAATCTTAATCCTATATTTTTTTTATATTTAAAGTTAATGAGTAAAGTGGATTTTATAAAATAATAACAAGTATTTAATATAAGTTTCTTCTTATGCATAATTGAATTACAGTCGTATAATAGTGAAATTGATTAAAAAAAACTAAAATTATGTTAATACCTACTGGTTTTCATTTTATAAAACTTACTTTACTCTTAAATATTAAGATAAGTACACGAATTTATAAAAGCAGGAAAATAATTATGATAAAACCATTCTATTGTAAATTGTGTGCTCTTTAATTTATGTAGTATTCATTTGCACTAAACGAGTGGTCAATTATATGCCATCAAACCGTTATAGTTACATATAATTCCTTGATAAATTAACATACAAATCTCAGTTTTAGCTAAAAAAGTGTATCTAAAAAATATTTGAAAAAAAAGTCTATTAATAAGGAATTTATTTATAGTACTATAGGAATTTTCTATTCCCCTCAAAAACATAAACAATTGACAGCGAAACGCATTAGTAGGTATACCTCGAAGATTATCTTATATACCTATATACTTTCGCCGTTATTAAAACGACAATATTGCATTTACTTTACCAAAATAATTGATCTATTCAAAATATACAAAACGAATATTACTTATTGTGTTTCATTATTTTTAAAGCTTTATCTGTACCGAAATTCTGAGTTATAAATATAGAAAGCTCATTTATACTTAAAAAAAAACACAATTTAATTAAAATTTAATGTTTACTATATACAATTTAAAATCACAAATACAGTTGAATTATTTTTATCTATGGAAAGTTTTGTGCACTTTTTATTATCTTGCTGTGGATATTATTAACCAAATACATTATATATATATATAAATTTAGTACCGTATAGATAATAATAGATTGTACAAATACCTATATAATGGTATATGGTAGTGATAACACTCGTATGTCAAACCATTAATATTGCTCTTGCTATAATACAGACATACTTTTAGCCTATGCATTTCGATTGTCCTTGATGAAATAGGTGATTTTAGCTATTGGCAATTTAAATTCCATATTATGCTATCATTTATGAAATTCGATATATCAGCCAAATCGGATATTATATTATATTCATATAGACTCGTTATGTATTATAACATAATATAATATATGTATATGATATAGATTATAGATATATATATATATAGTCCTGTATTTCAGGACATCAAATTCCGATTATACGTTATTAATTATCATGTATCCTTACGCACTTAATCATTGTTCGAACCCAAACGCTAAAAATGCATCCTTTTGGATTCATATAGGTTCGATAAATTTGATAAAATAAAATGGTTGATTATTATTATGTAGGGATATATATGTGAAATGTAATTTTGGGGAACAGTTTATGACGATATGTGTTCTTTATGAAAATTCGATTCAATATCAAAGGATTTAAAAATGGAACTTTATTTAAAATTTTTTCAAAAACATTTTTTTTTAGATATAAAACAGTGTTTTTTTAATCATCTTTAGTAATTTAATGAATATATAAGACAAATACATGTAATATTTTGTTATATTTATAA
Source organism: Pemphigus obesinymphae (assembly GCA_025469235.1). NCBI lineage: Eukaryota > Metazoa > Arthropoda > Insecta > Hemiptera > Aphididae > Pemphigus > Pemphigus obesinymphae. The sequence continues at coordinate 54,646 of JAIPRL010001025.1, forward strand.
ATATTATTAGGCATGATATACAAGAGATTTATCGAGATAAATTTCTCTAATTAAATATCAATTTGTCTATCATCTTTTATCAAGTTTTAAAGAAGAAAATATTATCTCAACAATATTTTCTTCGATAAAAAATTGTGTACCTTGATACCTACATACATATTCAGATAATAATTATCAATAAAAATACAAATTATTTGTCTGGATTTTGATAATTTTATAATTTTATAATATATTTTCATGACGAAGTTCATCATTATCGTAATTAACTTATAATTTCCAAAATTAATCAATAAAATATTGTTTGTATTTAATCGATAATTTATAGTATTGTGAAATGAAATTTTTTAAATACATTTCTAAAAATAAACAAACAATATATATCTATATATATCTTAAAAATTGTACTGTTAAAATAGTAGAATATTTTTCAAATTAAATGTAACGCAAGCACAAAGTTATGATTTCTAAATGAAAAAAAATATTAAAAATGCCTTAAATAGTATAAAAACTCCAGAAATTTAAATCATAAAATTTCCAAACGAAAAAATAAAATTGATTAATTATAACTTATCTTGAAATTTATACCTAAAATCGGTCTTAAAGCTGTCTTATAGATTACTCTGTGACTCGTTTTATTAAAAAATCGATGTTATAATATTTAGGTAAGTTAATTTTTATTTTCATATTTCTAAAAAATATTATAAAAATAAAAAATTACCTAAAAATGAACAGTATCCGAATATTGAATAAATGTTATTATTATTATTATATTATATATGTAACATATTTTAATTTAAAAAGCATAATATAGTGTATGCAATAAAAATAATTTATATAAATGAATTGAAATCCAAGTACTAATAGTAATGTGTTTAGAACCAATTTAGAAGATTACCCTTTCTGTTCCTTATACTATTAACATGGTTCTGAAATAAGTACTGCAATAGTTCCTTAAAAGTTTTTATTAAATACTTGAAAGGTAATTAAAAACTTTAAAATATACAACTAGCAAAATAAAATAGAAAAATCTAAAATGCTTTTAACTGCTTTTTATCTTTTTTGTGTGGGTAAAAGGAATTATTTCTATATTTATTTGGATAAAAAAATGAATTAATTAAGTTGTTTATTTTTACTGTATCTATAAATGAAATAATTGTCTTAATTACCTGGGTTTCACACTTAAATCACAATTCTTCATATTATATTAGTAGATATTTGATATTTAAATGAACGTATATATTTGAAATATAATTATGGATATAAGTAAGTTTTTAATTGATGTTTTTAAAATATAATATATTATTTGGACCCATATTAAATTTATTTATTTAATTTGAATCCAAAATTGGATTTACGTCATATTTTCTCATTAATTTTGTTTATCTGAGTGTAAAATGTTGTGAATACGCGTTGTTATTTATATAAATATAATTATTACGTCAAGTTACATAAGTTCAGGTTTACTTAATTACGCAATATATGATTTATATTATACAAATATATTATAATATGACTTATAAAAATAATATATTAAAATATCAATACAACCGTATTAACATTACGAATTTTATGGAAATTCAACTACTATTATATTTATTAAAAAAAAAAAAAAAAAAAACTATTCATTAAAATAGCGATTTAATCTAATAATAAATGATTATAAAAGATGAAATATTTAGCAGGTTTGCATAATAGTCAACTGCTGTCTTTGATAATCTGATCTAAATTAAAGTACATAATTGACATAAAATGGCCTTAATTCGCGACAAACAGAAAAGAATTAGGTGAATATCACTACATAAATAAACCCAAGTGTGTTGTGCATAAATTAGCTTTATTCGATTGAATTCCAATATAGGTAGGTTATAAAAGGTATATGTCAAGCGTAACTAAATATCAAATGAACGCCATTGTGTATGATTTATACCAACCGTACGTACAGAATATGATTCACAAAACGTTGTCCGCACACTTTTATCTGTACATAATGAATATATATTAATTTTTTTATGGATTTTTTTTAAATATTTACACCACATAAGTGATACGCATTTTTTGAGAATCCCTAATTTTGACCGTGAATTCGGTCGGGTGACCGACTTCTGAACACTTTGGTGTATAAATCGAAAATAACATTCAAATGAGTTGATTCTTATAGTTTATCCAATTTATATAATATAATATACTAAGGAAAATGGTCTTCCTAAATTTTGAATATGTACGTATGAGTTCAAAAATTGATGGCTGATAAGCTGATTGGGTAGATGGTTATCGTTGATGCTTGGTGAATAATTTTTAAATATAGAATTTTGAAAACTATGCATTATGATAGTATTGAATTAAGAAGAATAATCAATAAACCAAAATTACATAAATTCAATTTTTCAAATCTGTATAGATTATAAGTAACATTAAACTGTGAATATAATAATTATCAAAAATTGCATACATATAATAATATAGTTACAATATAATGTAACGTATACTACATATAGGTATACATCTATTCAAATTATCAAAAAATAACACAATTTTTTTATGTTTCAGATTGAATAAAAACAAATATTACATAAACATTAACCAGTATGAATATCATTGAAATATACTTTAAAGGTATGTTTACGAATTGTATACATTTATAGTGTTGATTTTCATAAGGTTCCAATTTGAATAAAATAAATATCTTTATTTATACGCTGTTTCAATATATATTGTATAACATATTCTGAAAAAAAAAAGATTTAAAATATAATTAAATATCATTATAACTAAATTGATCATAAATAGTAGATTATGAGCAAGTTGATTTGTGCTTTTTTAGAAATAGTTTTTCATAATATGTTATTACACATTATATGTGCATTTATTACGAACGAACGGTATAACTATGAAAACAATATAATATATAAATTAATACTTCAAGCCGGTTAAATAAGTTTCTAAATTAATCGGTTTTATAGAAAATTTATTGAAGGAAGTTAAAAACGAAACCACAATTTATTATTTATAGAACATAAACCAAATATACTTAATCATTCACAATTACCGTTTAGAACGAAACATTTTTTTTCTTAACAAATTTTTGATAAATTTAAATATATAAATTACAAAATAAAAATTTTTTTCATACAAGTTTTAAATTAATTTTGGTAGGAGAAATGGTGTTAACATCGATGCTATTATCAAATATTTGTTTAACGATTTTTCTTTACCGTAAAGGTGTGAAAACCTCGACCTCTTGATTGTTAATTTTTTTAGTAAATAAAAATATTTTTAAAGAACAAGATTAAAGGGTTTTCGAAAAGTATAATACATAAGAAAATTATTAACTGGCTTCTTAAACTGAAAAAAACATTATAATAATTAATTGAAAACCTAAAAATAATTTCCGTTTGATGCCCTAATATATAAATACAATTAAGAAGATACTTTTAATTTTTAATTTATATATTGTATTTTATTTCAAGACATTTTTATTCTTTTACTTATAAATTTACTATTTTTAATATGTTCATAAAAAAAAACATTAAAAAAAATATATTAACAATTTACATATATCTTGATTATTTAGAGTACGAGTGTTTAACGTAAAAGTGTTATACAATAAAATAAAATATTGATAATAGAAAATACTGTTTAAAATAGGTAATCGAATTTTACCACATAAACTTCCTTACGCATTACGTTACAAAATTATAAAAAAACATCAACAACTTTTTTCAATACCAAATATATTTTGGTAAGGAACAATATTTGAACTTGAAAATCTATAGAGTTAACATGATATGATTCAGATCCATTGTCAAAACTTGTTATCTATGTTATCTATAGGTAAATTTATTATGGTAATCTTTATATGTAATTAGATAAAATTCAGTAGGTACCGTTATCTTTACATATATTCTAGACCATATAGTATTATAGAGGTAGCGTTTGCTATATCAATTGTGTTGGTTATTTAAAGTTCTATGGTTAGGTTAGGTTCTCATATCAAAATACACTAAAAATAACGTTTTCGATGAATCACATACTATAAAAAACTAATTATTTGTCACCAAATTTACACAGTTATATTTTAATATTGATGAATTATAATAATTTTATAAATTTACTTATTAAACAAATATTATAATTGAAGAAATATGAAAAATTTAGAAATATTGTCTCATGAATACAGTATTTTTATCTTTCGAAACTGGTAGGACTTCCCAAAATATAGTGGACTCTTCAATCTTGTATGCTAATGCCGCCTCTATATGATTCTATGATCTATATTAATAATTGTATATTTATCATCTATATTTTAATCTAGATAATATTAATTTTTTATCTAATTTCATGTTATTTCCAACGTTAAAAAATGAACAAAATCATATAAAATTAATAACAACTGATATCTAGTAAGTTTATTGATTAAACGATACATTACAAAATAAAAATAAATATTTCTATAATTGAAATCAAAAATAAATTAACAAATGAATTCTTTACTTTGACTGGTGTTAATAGAATTGTTATGAATGATATATCATGCTGTCAATCACATGTGTGTGTGTTATTTTTTTTTAAATAAATTAGGTACATTAAATGCAAACGTCTAAATTCAATACATTTATACTAAAATATTATACGTTTCAATTATAAAAGAATATAAATGTGTGTTTCAAAAAGAATTGGTATAATTTTAGCATTTTTTTTTTTTTTTTACTGATATTTGCATGTTCTTATGAAAACGAGTTTTTAGTTTAATCAGTATAACATGTAAAATATTGGTTGTATACACAATTGTTTTGATGATGTGCATTGTACAACAACTAATCAATCAAATATATTGATCAATACTTAGTAAACTTTATTAGTGAATCATTTATAATAATATTTATGATTGCTTTTTATAGATTACTTTTTAAATTTTATGTTTATTAAATTAATCTATTATAATTTTTAAACATTTTACGATAAAATCAATTTAAAACCAATATTGATGTAATGAAACATAAATAATCTATACATATGTATATATTAATACCATAGCAGTACATATATTGAATAATATATAGGTAGGTAGGTACTATAAAATATGCATAATGTATATTGGTTTTTTTTAAAATTTAATGTAATTTGGGCTATTAAAATATTTTACTTGGATATTGCAAATAATATTCTACAAGATGCTTAGTCATTAATGGAACCTCAAAGTATTTTAATGCAGACTTTGAAAATAATTAGAACTCTCTAACTGCTCAAAGAGAAATAAACTGCTCGTAATGCTTTTGGTATGCAGATAGTCTATTTCAGAAATTATACATATAACATAAGAGATATTCTATAAATTAATTTACTGTCATCGTTATAACTATTTAAATATTTTCGAGACATTTACGTAAAATTCACTTATTACTATAGTCTGAATTAAAATATGATATACTTAATACTTACATACTGAAAAGTTAAAATCAATACGTATATAGTATAATACAATATATATATATATATATATATATATATATATATATACATTTTTATAACAGGAAAACTAACAAATTTTATACTTAATTAAAATATACTAAGCATAGGCGGTACTAGACCTTTGTGGCAGGGGAGGCAATGATATATTTAAACTCAATCCATGGAGGTGACAATCGGCTTGTCACTCCCTCAAATCCACCACTGGTAAATTATTATAAACACTATTTTGCCCAAATGAATAGGCTAATTACACCACAAAATGGATAAAATCTGTAGGATACTCTCAATGTAAAAAAAAAGTAGCAACCAATTTTTTTTTAATACTGAAACTAGTTTATTTTTCTGATTTACTAAGAATTTAAAATATAAATCATGAAAATAAATTTTAAAACCTTAAAAATGTATAATTTTATATATATATATATATATAGTTAATATTTATATAATTTAATTATTTATTTAAATATTTATAATATTGTACTCTTTCAAAGCTCCATGCGTCGCTCCACTGGTCTCAATTGTTTTGAATGTTTCAATTATTTTGTACAAGGTTTACCTTGTATGCTAGTTTTTGTTCTATGAACATAATCAAAATTGTATCTAATCGTTCTTGCAACATGATACTTCTTAGTTTGATTTTCACCATGCTAAATTTTGAAAATGGTCTTTTACATGAACACGTCGTCACAAGAATGACCATGAATGTTTTTAAAGCTTTAAATAACGTGTATTAAAAAATATAACTTCTTTGTTAGTGCCCGGCATAGTTAACTAATTTATCCACTTTTCACAATTGACTTTATTACTTCGATTGTTTAAAAAGGCGAATTTCAGTTTCTAAGTTCCCAGCATCTAAATCAAATACAGATGAAAGAAGAAGAATTTCGTCTTTACCAGTTTCTAATTTCAATAAATGATCCATACTTTCTATCATCGTTAATGTCCCTTGATTAAATTTTAAATCTTATCCAGCTATTAACTGATCTAATGTTTGATAATATATATTTACTCTTATTTTATCTATTTTACTAGGCATAAAATGTTGATTGTTTGTCATATCTATTTTAGATGATACTTTTCTTTTTTAACAGTAGGAATAATAATGCCATTTTCTTTGTTTGTTTAGTGCTTTTGTAAATATTTTTTAAATCATTTCCATAATTTCTCATAGATTCTAGTGATTTTCTTAATGACCTAACAAGGTCAACAGCAGTTAATCAATTTTTGTTCGATGACTGTATAACTGTACTTGCGTGTAATATTAAAATCAAAATTGTATTTGATTTGTACTAAGTTAAAACCACTATTGTAAAACCGACGCATACATTTATAGGGTGAGCAAGAATCCGCATTGGGGCAGTTGCCTACCCTGCCACCCCCGTAGTACCGCCTATGATACTAAGTACATTATAAAATTATAAGTACATTTATATACAAATAATAATTTACAAAGTATATACCCTTGTATTATACTGTAGAAAATGTGAATTAAATATCGAGTACCTATATTTAAAATTAAAAAATTATTTAAATTAAAAAATGTAAAAATCTTATAGAAATAAAAATAAATATATGTGTCATTCTACGCCAATTCATCACACAGTCAAGAAAATCGATTTTATTTTTCTAGGTGAAAATTAATTTTCCACCTATACCTATACTTCGAACAACGTCCATTCGTGCCGTACTCGAGCAATTATTCATTTCTCGGCAACGTATGTGACGACTTATACGACTTACTATGTCACGTATTGTTGTGCGTTTATTTAACCTGACAATTTAGCGATGATGATAATAATAATAATAATAATAATAATATAGCGCTCGAGAACAAACGTGTGCCCGTGACGCTCGTCCGGGATTTGGAAACCGAGGACGGGCGCGGGGGCGAGGAGACTGATATGGTGGGGGCGGGGGCGATTTCTCGAAGACATCAAAATTTCTAACCGGAAAATCCTTCCCATCGCCATTTATCCCTTCCGCCCGTCATCCCTCAACAGCACTTCATGTTCCCGGGCCCCGGCACACAATGCCCGAGAGTTGAATAATTAAATCAACTTGCCTCCGCCGCAGACGAGTCTTTACGCGTCGCATATACGTCGTACGGGATAAACGTCTGCTGGGCCGCACCCGTGATGATACGTATAATATCAAATTATTTTTGTCTCCATTTCAATTAGACTACTTACATATTATAATTATATATATATATATATATATATACAATATTATATGAACGTATAACCGGGAAAACGCCCGGATGAGCTATTCGGGTCAGAATTACGAGAGGGAAATATATTATAATGTCAAATAATATAATATTATTATACGTGTGTGAGCGTGTATATAAAACACGTATGCCCGTGCGAAGGGACCGACGGTGACGCAGGGACGACCAGAGCGGAGTCTGAGAATAAGAAGAACACGGCCATCCGTCAGCACCCTGTCGACGAAATTCCGTCAACAACACGCACGCACTTTGTATATATAATAATATATATATACTATATATATATAGTCGTCTGCATGAATATGCATAATATACTATATATATATATATAATATACAAGTATATATATATTTACGAGATCCTTTCCTTTCCTTTCCGTTCCTTTCATTTTCACCCCACGTGTACTACCCAGGGATCGCCGCCGTCGCAGTGTCGGTTCTTTTGACTCTGCAGCCGTGACACACGCGCATACCGTAACATGCAACGCGCTATATATTATCCTGCGCTTCCGTTCCATTAATTGTTTTAACATTGATACCGATGCGGTGTAACAAAATTGCCGATTAATTATTATCGATTAAAAGTAATTTAAAAAAACGATTTTCCCGAAGAAAGTATTATATAGTTAACAGAAGAAACACGAGACGTAGAAAAAAATTTAAAAATCGAGTAATAATTAAAAGTACCGAGTACTCGTGATTTCGCAAAAAAAAAAAAACAAACTTTTTTCGAAACAATCGATTTTCTTTATGATGTGATACACAAAATATTTGCTTCTAAAGTGTAAAAGTGACGGAGTGTAATGTGAGGAAATATCGTTCTTATACACCTTATTTTTCTCTCGTTGATCCGCTGGCACAAGAGCATTACAAGAGTAGTAACAAACAGAAACCCAAATGGTACCGACCATTGGCGCTCATAAGGAAAATTGGGGGGGGGGGTACAAATTAAAATAAATTATGGTATTTTTATATTCACTACAGGTTTTAGCGAATACCAGAATAATGATCCCCATGAAGGATTTAAAATAATAATCACTACATTTTTAAACTATGACTCAATTTTGGGTTCGGAACAATAGTATATTGTATGTACTATAGTATATATGTATATAGGTTGTATAACTATCTGACTCTAGTATCAAAAATAGAAATTTATATTTAATTTTTTAATCCTTTCGGTGTGCGTGAATGCAATAACTTGAGTAATAAAAAATACATAGCAAATTTTATTTTTGACGCCCCATTAAAATTTGTAATTAATTTTTAAATTAATTTAGATGTATTAACCATGTTTATAAATTTAAAATTGCAATCAAATTACTACAGTTGTGAATTTCAAAAATCTTATAATTAATAGGTAACTCAGTCAATTTTGAGTTTAAGACCATTGTAATATATGAAAATTAGTAAAAAAAAATTGACCTATTCAAAATTTCCAATTTAAAATAGCTATTAAAAAAAAAATAAAAGTTATTGTACGTATCTATCGAACATATCTAACCTAATCTAACACATGCACCGAAAGGCTTAAAAACTTTAATATCAAATCATTTTTGATACATTTTATATTCTGAACGAAGCGAGAAATGTACCTATTGGTTTTATGACATGTTTTTTTTTTCTAATGTCTGTATTTGAAATTTCTATAATAAAAAGTGCTCCGATCATTACATGTAGCATTATTTTCTGGTAGAAAATCTTATCTAGATGGTACTTTAAAGAGGTAATTTTTTTGAATTTTTTCAAAAAATGCGTAAGATAAAACTATCAAAAAATTATCATAAAAATCGATATAAACGATTATGGTAAAATTGTTCATAACTCCACAAATATTGATACTAGTGGCATGAAATTTTCACTACAAACGTATATACGTAAAATATTCAAAAAAGATCTGAAAATTGTATAGTATTAAAGTACGCCATTCCAGCTACATACCAACAATTTTAAAAATTGGTACGTATAATATTTTTTAATAGCCATTTAATTTATTCAGCATTTTGGCATGAAATGTGTTCGAATATTGAGGAAATAATAGATCTATAAACTTGACATTTTTATTAAATAAGTATGTATATCAATATATTTTTGAAATTTTTTCCTAATTTCTGGTTGTTTATATCAATTTTCAATTTTGAGTCCTTTAATTCATAATAGTCCTGATTTTAGGTTTTAGGACTTGAAAATTTAATACAGTATTAAAATTATGTCATTCTAGCTACATAAAAAAAATTTAAAAATCAGTAGGTACAATATTTTGTAATAGATATTTAATTTTTTTATAAAATATATATTATTTTGGTATGATATGTGTTGGAATTTCGGTGAAATAATAGATCTATTAATTAAACATTTTCACCAAAAACGTATATAAATATCTACATTGTTGAAAATTTTTACCAATTTTCGGGATACTAAGAGCAATTTTCAATTTTGAGTCATTTAATTCATATTAAGCATAATTTTTATTTTTTACAAAAGATCTTGTTTTTTCCATTTCTCTTTTTTTTTAATTATGCATTTTTTTATCAAAACACAATGGTGAGGTCTTAGTTTGGCGATAGGAATTTATTTTAATGCTATATTAAATTGAAATTAAACGATTTTACTATATTTATTTTAAAAGTTTTTTTCAACAGTGGAGCGGTTTTTTCATGCGCGGGGTCCTCTAATCCGTTCATATTCTAATAATTTTTTACACTTATTTCAACTTTGTCGATCATTATATTATATAATATTATCATATTATTAGTATAATCTATAGTAATTGTCAAGTATATCCACCAAATTTTCGCTCAGGATCGTTTTTTTTAGGAAGAAATAATTTATAATTGCTTTCAAATTAAATATATTCGTCATCATTATCCTACACAACATGTGAAGTACGCTCCGGCTTTTTCAAATTCATTTTGTTGCATAAATTATATCTTATGTCCAAAATTAATAGAGTTATAGCCGCCTCAAAAACTCATTTCTGGAGATTATTGTTCCGGGGATTATTATTTCGATTCCCGGATTTAGCAATATTCTATTATCCGGTGATTCTCCAGGATGTCGTGTCCATCCCTTGAACCCATGACACCCATGGATAGACAGATACAATCTACATTTACAGATTTGAAGATTAAAACATCTTTTATATATTATGATTTTAATTGTAATTTTTTTTTTTTTCATTTCAATTATTTCGAAAAATAGCATCATAGATTTGAATTATTTCATTTTGAATTCTATGTGAAACCTACATATTTACGTTTCCCAGAGGCTATGTTCATATGGTTTGATAAAATGTCATCCCCCATTTTGAAATTCTTAAAAATTACTTTACAAATTCAGATAAGGAACAAAACAAGAAATATATTTATAAAGTCCACATAATGGTGAAAATAATGAGTCTAATCATATAATATTTTCATAATAATATTATCTTAAATAAATTACTCAAATTTTTCACAGAAATCTTGTTTTACATGGTTTTTGAAATTCTTCAAGAGGGACATGTCTTTCCCCTGGTCGTCCCCAAATTGGGCATCTATGGTCATCGCCATCATATACTGAATCATAAAAAATTCACTTAATCGCATCTGTTAGGACTTACAATAAATATTACAGAAAGTACTTATAGCGTTTAATCAAGGGTCACTTGGTGTTATTTTCCCGACCAGGAAATATCCAGCCGGTCTTACATATGGTTCTTACACCTATTATCTCTTATCTATAAGTTAAATTAATATGCTTTTAAAATAATAACCATGTTTAAATTTGTGTAAGTACATCGACATTTCAGAATAGTATTCTGCGGCAAATTTTATAATTAAATATGAATGTTTATAAAAATTCAAAACGCTTGTTTGCGTGCATATATAAAACGCATGATTATATTTAATTGATAATAATTAGTATTTTTGTAACCTACTATTTGATTAATTTAGTCTTGTAAAAAATTGCACAAATATAAATACTTGTATCTGTATGAGATACAAAAGTAATCAAAATAATTTTAATAAAAAGGTTTTTAAATACCCAAAAAATATTTGAATTCAGTCACAAGATTTTTATTAAAAATTTATGTTTAAATAATTAACGTATCTAAAATTTAATGGACATTTTATAAGACTGAAAATTTTTAATATTTTAATTTTTTCAAAAATACTTCTAAAAATATTTAGAACACATACATAAAAACTACTTTAAAAAATATATATTTTGAATACCATAAAATGTTTTAAAAGTATTTAAATACCAGAAACTAATTACTTGTACTTATTCGAATACTTCACAAAACCAGAAAATGTTTATAAATAGGACATGACCTTTATATTCTAAGTCATATAATAGGATTATTTTAGTAGGGTGCCCTTAGCTATACAGTTATATATTTTATTTGATGACCCTAATCCTAAATTTTATTTATTTATTAAAAAAATAATTGTAGTAGAGTTGGAGTATGATAAATCAACCACTTTTTGTCACTCAAAACAGTTAATTTTCTAAAAAAAAAAAAATGGAGGTATTTTAATTTTTTGCGTATAGTCTTTTCAATTTTAAAGTTACCAAAAAATTTTAAATAACTAATACAGTAAAAATTATTTTCTAAAAGAAAGATATCCTAATATTTTTTGGGTAAATTCGTAATTTGAAATTTAATTAAAAAAAAACCGGTCAAAGATTATGTCATGAAAATAATTATTAGTTTATTTTCTTTATTCACTGAAATTCACTGAAAAAGTACATTAAAACTATATTCTAGTAAATGGTATTTTCTATATATATATATATATATATAAATAAAGTTTATTAATAATTTTGATCACATTAACCTTTTTGTGAAAATACATTCAAACGTTCTTTTTTATTAATTTTCATACTATGAATTATTTCAAAATCATACCGACACATCTTTTGATTCGATCGTAAAAATAAGCGGATTTAACACAATAACTCGTGTAATAGAAAATATAACATTCTATAATATTATTTTATGTATTTTATTTGTTATTTCGTAAATTAAATTCGTATTTTGTCGTTGAAACATCAGTGTATAGTGTACCTGTATACTCCTCTACAAACCAAAAAAAATCAGAAATCGGGGATAGGATTTGTATTTTTTCGAGAAAAAAAAAACTGGGACCCGACTAGAGTACTTTCGGAAATAATCCGGGTCCCGCGACTAGTATAGAAATTTTAATTTCGAGACCCGTCCAGCTCTGTAAAACGGTATACCTGCAGATACTATATTATAATATTATAGTTACCACGGTATCCTGGCCGGCGTGCTCTCGTAATACGGATAACGTGGGCTGAAGGCGGCGAGAGCGATTGGATTTTAAGGAAACGCGGAAACGTTAGCGAGGAAAACCCTTGGCGGCCACGGCACTCGCAAGCTCCTTCGTCCGACCGCCGCGGGGGCCGGACGTGACACGTGACGTGATCTGTTTGCGTGCACGCCAGTCGCCGGTCGAAATTCATAACGGAGGCGTCGGCGAGGTGGGCGACGACACGGAGGGATAACGGTGGGCCCGCGTGAAATATAATATTATTCGGTGTACGGTGGGCTGGTGGTGTGCCGATGGAGACGGGGAACGCGCCGAAATACGATAATTCGTAATAGGTCTCACAATAGGTCTTTCGGACCACTGTATGACATAATATAAGACGGCGCGTTTTATTCGTTCGAGCATTATTTGTCGGCCAGCCAAAATCAATACGGGAAACGATATATCGAGATGAGATATACAGCAGTCGAAACTAGTGATGGGCAAATTCGGTCTTGGTCTTGCAGTCTTGCAAAAATGCAAGACCAAGACCAAGACCAAGACTGTACTATAGCTAACAAGACCAAGACCAAGACCAAGACTTGACTGCAAGACTCTTGCAAGTCTTGCTTTTAAATAAAATAAAAATTAATGAATTAAATACGTTATTTATTACATTTTTTTTTTTCTTGGTATACATTATTTATAATTCCACACCAAATCTACAGATTTCTCGTAATGCAATCATCAATGTCCTATTGTAATATTTCCGGAAATGATTATCGTTTATCGAATATATGGGTAAACAGATATTCTACTATTTCTTGAATGTTCGGTGTTATCTAAAACAGTCAACTACACAGATACCTACCTAATTATTTTTTTTGAACGGACGGGAAGAATTACCCCCATTACTCTCTGTATCCCCCCTTGTGTACGTATAAATAAATTATTTATTATTATTTAGAACTTTGGTAAAAAAAAAAAAATAAAAATCAAGGCTGCAAGAATTTTGCAAGACCAAGACCTAGATTCATTCAACAAGACCAAGACCAAGACCAAGACTGCCATTGTCTTGGTCTTGATCTTGCTTTGTGCATCACTAGTCGAAACACTCTGCGTACGGCATTATTATCACAGTCGATTATACAGTTGACCTTTTGAGTGTGCTGTGGACAAGTGTATACTCGTCAAGACGATGGCTCGATCGCGGCCTGTGGACGAGTGTTATTATACTCATCGCGGTGTATATAAGACTTTACCTATTCGTTCCCGTGTACGCGAAATCTATATCCATTGATGGACAACGAAAATTCAAATTTTTTGAAAAAAAAAAGAAAAAATTTAATTACGATTCGTTCCGCGATGTTTTTTCATTATATTTTCATTTTCAGTTTGGTTTTTTTTTATCAGGGGCTCTCAACAGGGTCATCTCATTATTATTGGCGATATAAGAATTGCACGTAAATTTTACGTTTCATGATTCCAGTTTCAAATTATTATTATTTATAGAAAAATATGTTTAACCAATATTATATTCCAATATGATTGGTACGTTATTTCATTCCATTTACCGATTATCCGACAATCGTGAAATTTTGGGAACCAACGGCCGCAAAAATTATAAACTTCAGTATCACAGTCAGTGGATAATGACTTTTTTTTTACTTCTGTCTTCCATTAATGACTTTGAATTATTTCGAAAATGTTGTGAGTATATAAAAATTTGATGTATACAATTTCAATTTTATGCAGTCCTGGAGGGTAACAATGCAAAAAACTATGAAAGGGTTAACCGGTCATACGTTAAAAGTTGACTGTAGTTCAATGATCTTCGATAAACCTAAAGTAACATAATATTCAGATTTTTACTCGATTCAATTAAAAGTTAAAACGTTTTGGTAATTTACTTTTTTTACATGAGCACGAATTTCATAATATTTACACGACATATAGTACCGTATTCGTAGTCAATGCTCGAGAAAAAGTTTTACTTAAGCTATACTTATTGGCTTAAACAGTAAACAGTACTTTTGTGAAAATAAAAAAGTATAAGTAGTTCTTAATTCGTGTCATTTAAAAATGCTGGAACTGACCATGCTTATAAGCAGTACTTTTAACGGTTATTATATAGTTTTTCACTTTATAAAATAGTTTCTAATCATATTAGTTGTCAACTTAAAACATCAAAATAAGAAAAATAGAAGAGCTTTTTAAATTTAATTGATTTTTATGACCGTGTCGATGTGAATGAACGAGTTCCTAAATGGTATATTAGGGACATGCAAAATCCCATACATTACTATAACGATAGATAATTCAATAATAGATTCAGGTACTTTAAAGCTTTAAATGGACCAATTTTTTCGGCAGAAATATATTTTTGCGGAAACAAGTATCGTAAATAAGATTTAAGAAAAACGATTAATATACCCATAAACAGTGTATGTACCGGATTTAAATAACTCGTATGTATATTATACCTGCTCATAATGCGTCTAAAATATTTTTGAAATAATCCTGAATAATCGTAATACACCGGAAAACGTACACTTATACGTGTTTCTGGTGCGATGTTAATAACTCTGCAGTTGTTCTTATAGAGAAATGTATTCAAGAACAATAACAGAATATCCCAAAGCTACATCATTCAAATCCTCTTTCGTTCCTGAAAATCTCTTGACTTATACAACGAACAACCACAGCCACCAAACGCTCCAATAACTTTATAGAACCCACTTGTTAACCATACAATATTGTCGTGCATAATTTAGACGATTTACTTCGGCGGAAAACAGCTCATTGTTTGCGGTTAAACATTTTTCCACGTAAATGTGCTTTTATTACATGACCAGAATTGAAAGTATTTAATAGTGTTAATAATATAGCTAAGTAGTCTCATACACATACTATTATAAATAATAAGATACTTTTGTACAAAAACGAAGTACATCTAATTAAATTAAACATGACTAAGAGCGAAGGAAAGGTCTATATACCTATTAGCTGTGCACATGATGGTATGAAAAGCTTGATTATTTCCGAACTAATTAGAGTGAACTGATATATAGAGTGTGGAAGCAAAAGGACATGTGACAACTCCAAAATTTACTTCGGTGAGACGGTCGTGTGCATATATTTTATCATCTAATATAGCTCGGATAAGAAATTAAGATTGACATTGATACGTCTGTCTGCCAGAAAATGCGCAGGTGGTATTATTGGGTAATTGAACAATATCATGGACATTCAGTTTTGTAATTGCAAAGATTAAAAACCAATGGATTTTAAATAAAATTGATGATGTAAAATAGTACCAAATGACGTATTCTTATATCGTTCTTACTACGCTGTGCAGTAAAACGTTAAAAATAAAAATAAAGGCAACGCACTTTAAAAATCTAAACACTTCGAACTCTTCACAACAATTGTAGGTGCTTTCAAAATGAAAAGGAAAACTCAAGTTCATTACTAGTATTCACTTCTAATGATTGTCTCGAATAATAATCATCCAAAGTGAATAAATTGTAAACAGATTAAATATTGAATTATTCAAGATGAATGATGAACGAAGTTGAGTCTAGTTAACAGGTCGTTCACTTTGGATTATTTGTCACCATTAAATCATTAAAATTGAACCATGTGAACACTATTTTACAATTAGGTAATGAATTCGTTAACAGCTGACGGCTAAACTCCAAAAGTGAGCTTTAACTAGTTAAAAAGATAAAGTTCAGTTAAATAATTAATTTCTTTTTAACATTTGAACTTAACTACATAATTAATATGTTCTTTCATTAATTAACTTTAACTAGTTTACATTATCATTGGCTTAAATTAATTTTTAGTCGTTAATTTTTTTAATTATTCAACAATTTAATCAACACGTAAAAGATGGAGTTATTGCACTTGCCTATATTTTAATATAAAAATAGATTATAATCGTGCAAATTACAATATTTACGTATTTTTATAATAATTCAGTAATTTACCAATGACCTGATTTATTTATTTTTATAATTCCTCCAGACAATTTACAATTGTGGACATTGTACAATAATTTTGATTAATTCCAATTCCCGAATAACAGTTGAATTCGAAGTTCATCTATGTACATTGTTAATTTTTTTTCATATCTTTCGAATTTTATATTACCAATATTTGATTCTGCTAATATAATTTATAATAGTAATTGAATAATGCACTTATATTATTTTTGAGACACTTATTGGGCTATTTCAGTTACATATTAGAAAAATTGGTGACCAAATAAATACCTACCTAATAATTTACATTAAAAAAACTAAATAGTGAAAAGCTTATTGTTGAATAATTTAAAAATATCGTAAGATTAAGTGTTAAATTTTAAATGAAAATTCAAAAATGAACTTTTTTTAACCGAGTTAAATTAATATTTTTTTCGATGTAAACCTCCAACTTCTAATTGAATTCATTTTTGCTAATATCAATTAATTTAACATAACTATTCAAATTTTTTCTATTAACTTGACTATTTTTGCTAAACTCAAATTCATTTTCACGTGAAATAATTTTTATGTCATACTATACCTACTCGCACATATATTTTTATTATAAAATATACGATCATATATTTTATAATAAAAATACATTATTCTTTATGAATAATAGTATGTGTAAATAGTATTTATTTAAACACTAAATATTCACTTTGGACGAATAATTATTCACAATGATCACCCAAATTAAATATTTAGTATTTAAAAAAAAAAAAAAAAACAATTTACACATTATAATATAATACTAAATTAATAGATCATAAGAACTATACCTATAATATGTAAGTAAATGAGTAAATTCGTGCATCTTATGGAGTCTAATTTAGTTACTAGATCCAAACTAATTGAACGACTATCTTGGATAATTCAATGTTTACTCAGTTCACATTTTATTCATTTTGCATGATATCCAATGTGAGTCATTTTGCATGAAAGTTTATTTTCAATCACGATACCTAGATTAAGAATAAAAAAAAACTATAAGGTCAAATTATTAATAAGTATCATTGGTGGATTTTGTAAAACGTATTGATTCGTATTTGAGGTATATTTTAAATACTTTTGTTAAATATTTTAATATAAAATTACATACATACATTGTAATACTTCCGGTGTATATAAATTTAAATGTGCATGCATTTTTTTTTTTTTTATTTACAAGAATTATGGCATTATTATTGTTATTTTACTGTTTTTAATTAAAATGCTTAGGAAAAATGTGAAAAATATGAAAATTTTATTTTTAATTAATTGTTTTAAATACATTTGTCCATGTCTGTATACTTATCTAAATACCTATTTGATATTATTCAATTTGAATGTTTTTTTTATTTAAAAACAGTTATCAAATATAAAATTAGATAGTTTATTTCACTACAAAACTTCCAGAAATACAATATTAATGGATTACAATACAAATTAATAGTACTCATAGTTTTAACGAAGTGAGATGGTATATGAATATGGTATATACCTATTACCTAATAAGTAATTTACATATTCGCAAAGATAAACTTTGATAATGCACTTAAACTTATGAAAGACATGCTTGCTCTGTTTTAACAATTTTATACTTTTATATAGTATAATATGATATGTTGATTCTTAAAAATCATATTTATTCCACTTTTTATAATTTAAATATTTGATTTATTTTAAAATAATTGTATTTTTGTTATATATTTAGTTTATATATAAAAGTATAATTAAACGTTAAAACTAGTATTGATTCAATGGTTTCTGGTTTTTGAGCGAAATTTTAAAACATGTCCAATATGGTTACAACTTGTTAAATACACTGCAAAGTTGTATTAATTAAAACATTTTAAAATATAATTTTTATCCTCACAAAATATTCATTTTTAAAATGATTATCAAAAACAAAACAATTCGGTTTTATAAATGTATATGGTGTCAGTAGTTATGGCTTAATATGGATATAACCGATTATCCAAAAACCAGTTCCAAACCCCGAGTATCTATCTATAATAATATATGTAATACAAATATAAACCGTGGCTTATACTAATTTTTAATAATATTTTTTTCAGATTGGACAATATAAATATATAACAAATTTCCAATACGTTCAAAACTTTTACAACAGAAATTGTCAGAATTTAAGGAAAACTATTTGATATTTCTCTAAATATATTATGGTGTTTTATATTTATTTTAAAGTTGCCTTTCTACAAAATGATTCATAAAGTCATAAAACTTCATAAGTTTAAATCAGGTAATAATTAATATGTTTATTAATATTTATAAGCTTAAATTATTAAATGGAGGAGAGAATAGATGAGTTAAAAAATGAAAGATATATAAATTTAGACTTACAATTTTTTTTATTTAAATATAAAAATTCATTTTTATTTGAATAATAAATTATTTTTCATTTAATAATTTATTATTTTCAAGAAATTAGTTTTTCAAAAAAAAAAAAAAAAAAAAAAATGTTATAAAATTAAAACAGTAGGTGTATTTATAAATTAATTTTATAAAATTAAAATATAAATTACAAGTTGTTTTTTTATTCATTAATTTATGTGGTATGTACACATATTTGTTATTATGCAATAATAACTAGTTATATCTCATAGAGTGATAATACAAGTTTATTATACTATATAGAGTAAAACACAATATAGTACTTTAAAAATTAATCAATAGGGCAATCAATCGGAACCTCGAATTTTAACAGTGCAACGTAACTAATAAAATCACGAAATATTCATAATATGACGATTTATTATACTTTTTCGTCTATAAATGATTTTATCACACTAGTTGATAGCACACAACTTGCTGATAAATCAATATTTTTTTTAATTGATAGAAAAAATTTTTATTTTTTTATATATGACTAGTGACCACCAATAGCCATGCTGATATTATTCTGATTATTATCCATATACTTCATTCGTACATAATTGTATACAAGTCTCATAATTTTTATAAATAAAAATAATTTTTAATAAATTTTTTATATTTTAATAATAAGTAGGTAGATAGGTATATCAGTTAAGAAATAATATATTTTTTTAATTTCAACAACTATTATGACTATACGCAGTAGTCATTAGGAACTATAGGTACATATTTTTATAATTATAAATTCTTATACAATCAATATATAATGTAACTATGAAGATAACAGTTTACTACCAAAATACATTTTATTGTAAAATAAATATTATAAGATCAGAATATCACAGATGATAACATTATGTCCCTAGATTATCTTTATTGTATTAGGTAGTAAAACTCGTGGATACATATTTTTCATAAAATCGTTATTTTAATTTTTTTATAATATGCTGTCTAGATCTAAAATATCTTTAATACTTCGGAAAGTAAAATATCCTGGAAGGTTATGATATTTAAAAAAAATTGTTTTAAAAATAAACTATTATTTAATGATTTTATTATAAAATATTGAAGTTTATTATTGTTCTATAACATACCTAACTCTTCGTTGGTTCTATGTGATATAGGATATTGTATTTTGGTGTGCAGTGACGTTATCATCATGTTAAGTTTCTAAGTTTTAAAGTTTCAAACATTAAATTTCCATTGAAAGGATAAATTTACTGCTCGTAAATAATAAATTAACGACAACAATCAGCTATTGCAAGGACTTTTGAAATTTTCATATATAGATACATTTAAAAAGAAAATAAATCTTTTCAATTCATTTCATAACGATCAATAAAATATACATAGTAGAACCTACAATATAAAATTATAATATTTCTAAATGATTTTCTTCACCAATTTTTCGTATTATTTTCGCAAACCATCTAAAATGTACAGTTATTATAAACCACTCACCTTGTCGCATGTGATATCTTCAAAATTTTTTTATAAATACATTTACAGTTTATAGTTTTTTTAGTTTTGTTTACTCGTATAATTTGCTTTGTCAAACAGAGAAAAAGAACAGGTGTACAATATACAAACAAAGGGCAGTCAATAAGTGGTGACGTGTTAATGAATATTTCAAGAGAAACGTCCTCTCCCATGGAAAATATAATTTCATCGGAATATATTCATTGAACACCTAGTTATTTATTATGTTTATTAAAATTTTTCATCGTAAATATAATTTTTCATTTATATTTAAAATAAAATACATTTAATACAATATAAAACTCATAATTTTATATTATGTTTACTAAAAATTGTATTCCTTATTTTTCCCGAATTTCTCCAATATTCTAAAATTACTTTATTAGTAGTCAAAAAAGTCATTATAAAGAAATATACTATCAACATTTAAACTGAGTTAGTCTGCAGGACATTGTAATGTATCTTTATAAATTTTGAATCTGTTTGTGTTATCACATTTTAATAATATTATAGTGATAACTGCTTATATAGGTTAAATTGAATTATATACAGTAATTGTAACTGTGTGTTTTTATATAATAAAATCATTTTTATTACAAATAAACCCAAGTGTTCTCATACATTACAGAATTTATATATATATATTACTTTTGTATTTTAATTAGGTACATTAATAAAATATAATTAAAAAAAAAAATTTTGTTCCGGTTCCATTTTCATCTCCATCGTCCGGATGTAGAGCCACTTTTTACATAATTTATTGGATTCTATATTATATATTAAATAGGATCCCATTTTGGAATTTTAAATTCTGAGTAAATGGGGAAATGTATTGCCGGTTCTAGAACAATGTGTTTTGAAATTCTGAGCGTAAATACATTTATATTTTGTATTTATATATATGTATATAACATTTTTTGGGTAGAAGGAATTGAATAGGAGTTTTGAAATGAAGAGGGTTTTTGATTGCAAATTCATTTTAGTTGGTACCTACTTCAAATAGGTCATTTTTTGATTTTTCTAATTATTTTCTGAAGAGTAAAAGAAAACTAGGTACCTACTGCAATTGACCAAAAGTTATAAATCGGACAATGTTAAGAAGAGACTTCAAATTTTCAATAAACTATATACTACTGTATATATATATTTGATAAAATATAATAAAAATCGGCAACTTTTCAGAAACATATGAAAAAAAAGTGAAGTATGATTTTTTTTTATTCATGTACCTAAATACATTTTATGTAGAATGAGTGAAAAATAGAGGTTTTCGGAGGAAGAACCTTCTGATTTGTTATTTATTCTAGTTAGTACATTAAATAAGTAATTTTTTAATTATGCAGTAGTTTCTTTGCAATAAAATCTATGATAATAAAACACTGTTATCCTGCCCGATAACCAACGGGTCGGTTTACAAACTTTTATCATCTGTATCTGGACGGCTTTTAACCATTCATTATATTATACCAATAATTACATTCATTTTAAATATTATCAGGTTTAATAAAAAATTTTTATTGATAATTTTGATCTTGATCATTTATTATCTCTGTATATCTACTGTGTATAATAGCAAAATCGCACTATGAACATTTTTAATTAAATATGACTTTTAAGATAAAATAAGAGTTAAAATATCTATTAATAAATTTTGCATTATATAGAGATGTAAAATATTAACTTACAAATATGTTACAGCATTTAAAGTTTTATATAACCATGTCTCCTCTTACGTGATATTTTGCAAAATGTTAAATTACATGACATTTTTTTGCAATCTGTCTGCTTTTCAATTTTGGTAATTAGCTAGTATTCCAATCTCCAAGTCTATATTTTAACCTAGATAGTACAATTTCAAGTATAACAAAGTGTTTATTTGGTCATAAGATAAATAGAAACATCAATTGTAGGTATAAAAAACCTATCCACGTTTTCGTTTTAATTGAGAATTTCAGGTGTATGAGTTAGTTCCGTGGTAGTAACGAATTTGCTTATTATTGCGTAAATCAATGATTTATATTATTTATATATATATATATGTACATTAAAATTTGTATGCATTTTATGATATATATATATATATATATCTTGTTATTATTATTAAACTGAGAAGAAAGGGGAGTTGGATATATGATAACATAATTAAGTAGGTATAGGGTCTGTCGTTTGCTGAAATTCGATGACAATGGGAAAAGGGGGACTAAAAAGGCCAATAATGTGCTGATGTAATACTTGAACGCCACCTAAAGATTCTGAGCGAAATTTCTACCTTGATATATATATTTTTTGATTTATAAAAATTTTCCGTTATTTGTAGTAAATAGTTTTTACGCTTAAGAAAATACTGTTTTGTGAGAAAAATTGATCCCGGGTTTTAGTTGTAATTAAGAAACCAAATGTTGACACAATATCGTAATATTTTAGATACAACTAACTGTATTCTACCATTGTCTTAATGAAAATACTTACGTTAATAAAATATAAAATTACTAATTTTGTAAAAATTATTTATATATGTATATATATATATATATAACATCAGTTATACTTAGGATATAGAGGACTGTAAAACATAGATAATTTTGTCTATAATATTGTGTCAACATTTGTTTTTTTTTTTTAATACAACTATAGCTCGAAAACAAATTTTTCTCGCAAAACCGTTTTGTTGAAAAATATTGTAATGTACTGACACAGATTTATTTTTAAATTACTTTTAAAATGTACTTAAATATTTTTAAATTATAATATTATATTTTTCTTACAATTTCATATAAATTGTCCTTACAGAATCCCTTTACAATCTCATGTGTAGCGTCCACTTAAGAAATAAACTGGGCAGATTAAAAATGATCTTTTTAAAATACAAAATATAATAAATTTTTTTTTGAGAAAAGCTCTTAAAACCACTTCAAGGCTCCAATTAAATTTTTTAACAAGTTATCAATTTGGTTTTAGTAATAAAAAGTAATAAATATCAATCATTGTGTAAAAATATATTAGGGTGTCTCTGTCCTCTCAATGTTTAAAATTACTTATATAATTACCTACGTTAAATGTTGTTAAGCAATTTGGGAGAACTGTATTCTCTAGGAGACTCGAACCATGACAATGAATTACCCGTTGAATAATGTACAACACTTTTACAATTAACGGATTATATGATTTAAAATTATTTAACCTGTACTAAAAAAAAAAAAAAAATGTGAAAAAATAGAGATGCCTTTTAATCTAGACTACCTGCGACACTACACAAGTCCTACTACAGTTGTTTTCGGGGGGGGGGGGTACCTATAGCTTTTGGCGGGCTTATTTAATCGAAACATATCTTTGTATCGTGTACATATAGAGGATTTTTACTTGTATTCGAGTTAATCGTTTTATAGCAACGAATATATATAAACAATAGTTCTATGAAAGAAATAGTTGTCGCGTTGCTAACTGTAAATATATTTGAACTTCATAAAAAATGTAATATACTGGTAATATAATATCAGTGCACCTATTTGAAATGTATTTACCGCACACAGTTCTTTGCAGTATGCGAGCACTAATATTTAGAGTACCCCTAAATATTATTCGATATGTATTGAATCGATCGGCTATTGCATATTATTCTCCAAAACAATTTTTACCGTTTGGTCAAATGGGCGAATCCCTTGGTTTCTTCTAAAATATATTCAAATTCTGTTCTACGTCTTACTCAAGACGATGGTTGCTCACATTCTTCATATACTATATCAATAATCTGCTGATAACTTCTGCCGGTAAATCAGTTTGTGTCATTTAGGATTTACCCTCACGCGTACATTCTGGCCCAATAAATTTTTTGATGATATTTTTTGTTGTATGTCTCTCAAAATCCTAGTATTTATCCAACTCAGTTCTCAAAAATTTAAACTGGTAACTCCATTCAAGGTACTGTACTGTGATCTCATTCGTTCCATTATCGAATATGGTATATGGTCTTATGGAACCCGTTCACTGTCTCTTCCAGTCTCTTAATCGAACGTATTCAGAGATAGTTTTTAAGGACATATGGCGTTCACGCATAAAATTTCTTTCTCACTTTCCTCTCTCTCGAAACTATCCCACTGTAGCTAATTGCATGTTACTAATTTATCTTTTTCTTTCCGACATCCTTAATAATAAAATTGACTATGCTTTCATCTTGTCCTTAATTAACTTCCGCGGTCTATTAAGGCACACTCGTTCCACTGTCCACTTCTTAATCATATTTTTCTTTTCCAATTATACTTCAAACTCTCCTATTCTTCACCTAATGAGATACGCCAATGAAGACCCCACTTTTTGTTCACAATAGGAAAATGGTTAATAAATAAATAAAATAACAGGATAAGAAAGTTTGGAATTACTGTAAATATGTAAAAATAGTACTCTGATATTTTTAAGTTAAGTAAAGCCCGGTTTCTAACCTGCACATTTGTAAAAAGATGAATTTTGTAAATAGTATTAATATTGAGTGTTTTTTGGACTTATTCTGTATAAAATATATAAATAAATAAATAAATAAATAAATAAATAAATACGAGTTAAAAGAACGTAAAAACGTAAATATTATATTTTAATACAAAACGGCTGCGCTGCAGGGACCGGTAATAATAGAGTAGGACGGTTCACAGAAACCTGCAGGGTGAAGAAATATATATTGGCTGGGAGAGGGGACCGCGTGGGATTTGGTATACTTTTTCACAGAGATTTCCCTCTTTCCGAGTCCACTCTTGTCCCCTTATCACCACCACCGCCTCTATCTTTATTCGTCCTCCGTCTTTCCGATCTATCGTCTCTCGTTTTGCGAAACTTTGTTTGCTGTTAAGGCGTCGAGATAAGGTGGGCCCGGCGGCAGATTTTAATGGTATTTAAACACGCGCCAGGGACACACGATAGAAAGGGATGGAAAGAGCAATAACAAAATCTTTCGAAGACGACAACGAGGGCGCCCCGTGTCCTCCCCGACACCAACGTTCCACCAACATCCGCCACCTCGTCTATACTCGGTTTTCGTATCGTAAAACCGAAAGACCCTTAAAACTTTATCGCGTTTACCGGGCCTCCTTTAAGAACACGACGACGCCAGAGAGAGAAAGAGAGAGAGAGAGGGGGGGAATACATACAATTATTTATATACGTACATGGGAGATATTTCGAGAGAGAAACAGAGAGAAAATCTCCAAAACTATATCACACATACATAAACAAACACACATTTATACTCATATTATAATGTGTATGTGAGTATAAGTGGTATATATTTTGCTCAGTCGTTTTTAAACAGAATTACAGTAAAACCATTGACCCTCCCCCCCCCCATCCCCCGGCCCACTATACGTACTTATGTATTATATTCCTGTGCCGAGTAAATGGTTTTCCTTAAAAGCAATAAATGACTTTAATATACACGCACGTGGTGTACTATATTATTACGCGTGTGGTGTGTGCACCCAATGACTATTAACTATATATAATATTATTGACTGTGCAAAACGACCAAGATTTTAAATCACAAAAACGGATTAATTATAAGTAAGTATACCTATATGTTGCGGGCAATGTTGATAACCGGACGTTTACATTATTTGGTTAGGCGTTAACGTGATTGCCTAGGCATTCTTATTAATTCCTAAAATGTTTACGTATTGATTTTTCGATTTCGTAATTTTTTTCGATAAACGCACGAGAAAAATAACCAAAAAATTCAGGAAACACTACGGTAAAATCACTATTTTCTTAAAATCGGATATGAGTTTTTCGTTGGAATTCCGTAAATAATGGTCCGAAATTAAAATATTCACATAAAATATATTTAAAAACAAAATCATCGTACACGACTTTTCAACATTTCCCCGCCTAATTTTAGACTATTTATAGCAATTTTAAATATTGAAGTTTCTTCATCATAAAAATGTCAATTTTAGGTTTTGAAACTTAATAATCGTATGTAGTATTAAAAGCACGTAATTCTAGCATCTAGATACTCGTACATTCAGAAATTCTAAATAATCGGTATTAGAAAACCATTTTTTTATTAGTCATTTAAGTTTTTCAATTATATGTATTTTGGTATGAAATTATTTTGAAATTTGGCAAAAAAAAAATAGGTCTTAAGACATTTTACAGAATATGTACTTTTCTATTATTATATTGATTAAATAAATATTTTTCCCAAATATTTTCTCATTTTTGGATTGTTTATACCTAGTCATTTTCAATTTTACGGTTTTTTCGTTATAAAAAGTTAATTTTAGTTAACCGACAGTAATACTCATCTTATATGCACCAAAATCAGAATCGTTTTTCGAAATAAATAATTTATCCTTTTTTTCAAATTCAATAATCAACCACCTGTATAATATCCGAATTTTTGATAGCTTAATTAATCTCATATGTAACTTATCCTAAAATTCATATTTTTAACCTTATTTTTGATGAACTCCAATAATTTTGATCAAATAAATAATATATTAAATTGAATTTGAAAAAAAAAATAATGATGACTTTGAAAAGGTTATACACATGGAACCTTTTCATAGGGAATATCGATTTGAAACCTTATTAGAAACTTTTTTGACGGAAATTGTTATAATTAGTGGTACCAAAATGAATATTAAATATTGAAACGATATGGATAGTTAATAATACTGATAATTAACAAAAAAAAATAAAATCACAAAACATACAAAATATACGATTAATGTTAATTAAAAAGTACCTAATTATTACTATTTCGTACCTACGTTTTATAACGAATTATAATCGTATCATATTCAATTTTATTATATTTTATTATAGAGATATACATAATATTCGTCATGTACCTATTTATCTTTTCTTTCTTAATATTATTTTACTTTTTAAAGTTCTATTCACATGTCTATGAAGTTAAATACATTTTACTCTTCACAATATAGAACCCTTTTATACTGCTATTTTATTTGTAAATTAAATGAGAATATAAATTTATAAAATGTGATATTTTTATTGTTTATAAAAATTAATTAAAAAAGTATATTTTCAAAAAATGACTAAATAGAACCTTTTCATTCTCGGGTGGATGATATAATATCATATATACTTACATTCTATACTATATTATATTTTACCACTATAAAATACAGATATATACAAATGAGATACCGACTTTTTTTTATACAGGTTATAACATAAGAGTTGCAAAACTTTCAAAATCCAATGCCATAAATTTTCGAATATTGAGCAGTAAATTTTCTTTATAGACCACCTCGAGATATACAAATTTCTGTAAAATCTTATAACATATTCTTTATATAATTTTTGATATTGTTTACAAGTGTTTATCCATATTTTATCCATATTTTATTATTCCTATGAACCCAGTGGTTGCTCTTTACGAAGTTTCTCATCGTCCTATATTAAATCAACTGACTATTATTTCAGATCTCGATTTTTCTCATTATTACATCTATTTTCCAGTGTCGTATTTATTTATAAGATAGGTGATAGGAATAAATTCGATTAATGGATTTTTTATTTATAAAAAATATTTTTCCTTCTCAAGCTTTTATACGATCCATGCAGGACATTCAGATATCTCCTCAATATTTCTCCAAAAAAAAAGATACTCTATAATTCTGCAAATATTTAATGGACCTACTGACCTAATGATTCCACTCGAATCATTTGATTATTATTATAGTGGATTTTCAATAAATTTGTTGTACCTCTCTGTGTTTTTTTTTTTGGACAAAAAGTAAATTTACACCAAATTCTCTGAGTAATACAAATTAAAATTTATCTGTATGTCTGTCTAAGCATTTTGTTTCGTCTCCTGTTATTTTTGACCATAAATTATTATTGACATTATCGGATAATAATAATTAAAATTGGAATTTTAAAAATGTTTGTATTGAATTTATATTATTTTACTTATATTATACTCCCGTTGTGTTCGTCCGTCGAACGTTTGTAGTTACAATATTGTTGATTTGGTTACCTACTGGGAAGATAGATATTATTTGTTTTATAATATTTGAATTACATAGTCACGAGGAACATTATTGATTTAATTACTAGAGAGATACATATTATGTTGTTATATATTTTTATATTTTTGTTTAACATACATTCATAAAAAAGGAATTTAGGAATTTAGCACGCTTGAAGAGTTGGCTTACATAACATATTTGTGAACCAAACATTAGACTAAATGTTAAATATGTCACTGCTCTCTTCGTATTGTTGAGTCAACCCACACATTCCAGTATATCTTTCGTATTCATTAAGACGTTTCTCTTCATATTGTCGAGCCAAAAGACGTATTTCAGTATCTCATTCTTTTTAATTATGACATATCTCTTTGTCTTGCCGAGTCAACCGTCTTACTGACGCATTTCCTAAATCACATTCTTATACAATATAATGTATTTTCTTAATTAATCGAACAAGGCGTCTGGAATTTTTATTTGTTCTACCACTCGACCATTTTCATTCATCCTCTTTATTGTTTGTATTTCCCTATCATATGGTTATGCTTTCCTCTTCATCATATATTTTTCATTTGGTGTTCATATTAGCATAAGCATTATAATATGAATAAGAGGTCACGATATAGACAAATGCATCAAATAAAAAAATTTGTCATAAAATTATATAGAATAGAAAATGATAACAATAATTCACCATGCAATGAATTATCAGAGCGTTCAGGCTTATGTCTGATAGAGAGATAAACAGTATAAGCATATAAAGATGTCTATACACAGTTAATAAAAATATACTTTATGTGCTCTCTGAAGAATCTGAGTAACTATTTATTAGAAACTACTCAAATATATAAACAATTTACTCTTCGTGATAACGTGATGTAGTATTATAAATGATAACATGAAAAGATGAAAATTTCAATACAATATAATTGATTATGTTTTTACTTCGATTAATGTTTGATATAATGTTTATAAATTCAATACATTTAATAAATAATTAAATAAGAAATTATTTTTTATTTTTTTAAACATAAGATTTATTGTGAAATTTGTTAACAAAGATATATTATTATTATTATTATTATTATATAATATTCGAAATAAAATATACTAATTATACGATAGTGTTACGATTTCTTTTACAACTCGTTTAAATCGATTACTAATACATGGATATTTTTTTTTTCAATGATAGAATAGACACTGTTATGAATTATAAGTAGATTCAACATGTTGAAAATGAAGCCTAATATCGCTTTTAATATTTTTAGACTTAACTCCACACTAGTCGCCAATATTTGCGTGATAAAATGAAATGATAGTGTTAACAACATATAGTTAGATTTGATAAAAACCAATCAAATTATACAATTTCAAACGAACAATGTCCCAAAATGTAAATTAATAAATCTGAAAATTGTAAAATTGAGCAACGTTTTTAATATGACCTATAGACGAATTAACAAAATGGATTCCGTTTCGAGTAAAAACCTTGTAGAAAACTGTATCTGATAACTAAAAAAGGGTAGGTATTATGGAAAAAAAACTAATTATTAATTCACTTTTTCCATGATAATGAATTATGATGAATAGTGGAGACTGGGGACAATTGTATCACTTTTCACATAATGATGAATATCTAACAAGATTAAAACATTTTTCTTCTAATTATGTTTTCAACCAATTAAGCAACTTGTTGTGTATATAAATATGTATATATTAGACCTTAACTATCATAGGTTTTTTAAAAAAATTTGATTAAAAAAAAAAAAGTTGTTACATTTGTACCCCGTACGGGTACAATTGTAATAAGGCCAGGGACAAATGTAACACATGTTATTTTTTTAAATGGCCTATAGCTTATGTAATTATTTAAACCTTTTTAATAAATCAAATAATAAAAATGCATCATATTGAAATCATCATAACATTAATGATAATATTATAAATAGTATAAGTAGTTTTAACTTTTAAAAAATAAATAAATAACATGCAAATATAAAAGTTTGTTTGAACATTTTTAATAAATCAAATTTAAATCACCATACTATTTATTAATAGGTAACATTGTTTATATCTTGTGTCAAAATTAATTTAAACATCACTTAAAAAAAAAAATATAACATGCAAATTGAAATTATTATTTAAACATTTTTAATAAATGAAATTGAAATCATCATACTTTTAATAGGTAACATTGTTTATATCTTGTATCAAAATTAATTTAAACATAACTTTAAAAAAAAAAAAAAAACATGCAAATATAAATTATTATTTAAACCTTTTAAATAAATCAAATTGAAATCATCATAATATTAATAACATTGTATCACATTAAATTGGGTAGGTACTTGACTTAAAGGTACTTGACGGATTAAAGTTCATACTTCTGGACATACTCGTTGCTTCTGGTTGACGAATGGATAAGGTAGGATTACGTTTGAGAAACTTGGAAAACCAATCGGCACCGGCACACTCATTCTCAGTCCAAAAGGTGGATTTTTAAAATTTAATTTTTGTGCAAATTCAAATGCTAGTTTTCTGACCTCTTTGGTGCTCAGCCCAAAATACATGTTCGCACAATTTATTAAATAACCAGTTAACATTGTTTCTTGGTCCACATCAAATATTCTCGTGTGTGGTCTGTAACCACATTTTGGTGGAGAACCACCTAACTTAACAGCGTTTAATTTTTTTACATATCGGTTCAAAGTAACGTGACAAATACCCAAATTTTCAGCCACTGAACGCACTGATTTCCCTTCATTTATACACATAGACGCAGCTCTTTTAATCAGTTCGTTATCATTGTCTTGGTTAAATGTTCTTTCTCTTATTCGTGGCATAACTATGGTACAATAAGTAAATTAATAAAATGTCTATAAAAATGTAATGTTACAATTGTCCCCCGATAAATTGTTACATTTGTCCCCATTCAATTTTATTCAATTATATCAAGCATTACAAAGAATACTTACTATATAGAGTTTTGTGGACATATACAACTAAAAAAGTACTAAATTACTTGCAGATATACATAAGTTAATAAAATAAATAATGAAAACTCAACTATTAAGTAAAAAAAGTAAACAGAGGTAATTTTTTACTTTTCATAGTCATTATCACATTTTGTTAATTATCTTTTAAAATAAACACGATATCGACCGATTGATAAGGAGAGACAATTCATTACACAGTTTTAGCAAATAATGTATTTTTTTTAAATTTTTAAAATTGTCATGGAGGTAAATATTGACCGTGTTACAATCGTCCCGTGTTACATTTGTCCCCTACTCAAGTTCCCTGGTTATCACATATTTGTTTAAGATTTAATATGACAACAATAAAACTTTTTTTATTTAATTGTCCCACCATACTTTGGGCCTTAACTTCAAATGAACATAATATATCATTATTAGTTGTAATAAATATTATATAATATCAAGTAAATAAAAATGAAAACCAACATACGTTTGTTTTTTAATTAATAAATATTTTTACGTTTTTATATAGTATTTTGTTAATAATTATTGTTATCGAATTTTTTCGGACTAAAATTGTTAATCATTCATACTCAGTCATTACCTATTATAATCATTTAACAATATCTCATCATTATCCTGCAATGAGCGACTTATTAAACGTAGTAGGATATAATGGAGAGTTCCCATTATTCTCCGTTTTAATTAGTTATAAACGGCCAGGGCCACATTGTTTCCGTATTAAACCATTTGACGTAATTTCAATTTGACATCGATATATAATATTATACATTTATAATATAATAATTATTGTATACGATATTTAGGTAACAACAAAGTCATTATTTTTGAAAATAATATAATTTATGGTCTCCCGGAGATAAACAATATTATATTGTTGGCAGGTGATGTTATAAATAAATACGTTTTCTTTTATTTTTATATTTTCAAAATAATATTAAAATATTAGACTTTTATCAAATTCAAACAATTTAATATTAGAAAATACTTATCAATTGTAGATATACTATATTTTTAAAATGTGGACATGCAATATTTTAAACGATTAAAACGCACGTATACAATATGTTTTATGTGTAAACTTTATTTATTATTATAAAAATACAAAACTGATAAAAATTGATACAATTATTCTTGGTTTTCATATAAATAATAATATAAACTATAATTTATTATTCGGCATAAGCTCAACATTTCATCATTGTCTAGGAAAGTGTTAAAAGCTGTACGTAAATAATACCTACATAAATTCAAAAAGTAGATTCGTTTATACGAGTATTTAAAACACGTATGTGAAATGTCAAGTTTTATTAGTAGTACATATAAAATATAAATCACTATTATTCAGGAATGTATCGTTAAAGATACATACGTAAATACATTTTTATGATTGGATTCATTTAGATAAAATGTAGGTCTTTAAATCTAAATGCTAATTCAATGTATTATCATCGATCGTTCCTTAATGTGTGATGTAAATAATGTATTATAACTAATTTATACCTACAAAATGGATATTTATTGTATGATTACTATAAAAATAATTGCCTCATTTATATATATATATTTTTTTTTTGTTTTGAAATAGAGGGTTAACTTTAAGCTTTAATAGTAAAATATAAGGTGACCACTGACCACAAGTGCCGATATTGAGCATCGTTATCCCAGCAAAATATTTTCAATGGGGCGTTTATTCTCACGTTTTTTTAAGGTAGATTTCAGTTATTTCACGTTATTTTTTTTATTATTTTAATATACCCATTTGATAATGTAAAATAGTCAACAATGAATTGTTAAATGGAAAATTTTTTTTACCAGATTCTCATGAAAATTAAAATTGTTAATACATCGAAAAAATCCAAATCAATTTGGTACATTTTTGTAATTTGCGGAAAAATTCCCAATTATTATTATTTTTTTTTTTATTTACCATTTATCACAGCGATTTGTCTGTATTATGGAAAATATTCAAGTACATGACTTTTTTTTTTTTTACTTTTTTTAATTTGTAAAATTAAATTAGAATGGTGATGCAAAGACCGTCGTGGGAGGGGAAACAATTAGAAAAAACGTCTCGACTTTAAATTTTTAAAATTTTAAACAGCTTAGAAGTATTATAACAATTCAATAATAATTGTATGTTATAGGCTTACTACCTATAATAATAAATATAATATTATCACTATCGTTTGTGATTTATTTTTGAAGTTAAAATATTCAAGTATAGTTTAAATCCGGATTTTTCTCTGGGCTATATAAAGATAGTGCTCATATAACATAACATAACATATCTGGTATAACATGTATATTAAAAACAATCGAGATTACTGTTATACGTCTCTCGTGGCGACTATAGTATTTCGCATAGGTACCTTATAGCTGTTATACGTATACCAAACGCAGGAACAACGCGGTTATATTATAATATAGAAAGTGAAAAGGACGAAGGGCGCCCCAGTGGAAGGACGAAGGGCTCCTCGCACTCGACGAGATACATGTATATATATATACGCCGTATACATAAAGTTTCTTTCTCCCGTCGTTTTACACGGTCTCGATGTCTGTTGTTGATATTAAAATTCCGTCCGTGTGCCTTTCGCGCATAACACGAACGTCGCCGGATTGAAATTCAAGGCGTGGCAGTATCTCGTATTATATGAATATAAAATATATATATAATAAATACATATATATATATATATAGTGTGCTACGTTCTATATTATATATACCCCGACGGTGGTACAGGGACCGATGGGAGGCTGTAGAGAGAGAGAGAGAGAGAGAGAGAGAGAGAGAAGAGGTCTTTTCTCGAGTTTTCCATGATAAAATTTATGCAAAGCCTAACAACAAACAAAATGGCTGCTTCTTATGGCACGGAAACTGTGTGCGAATTCGTGTGTGTGTGCGTGGTGACGTTATATTATTATAAGAACAACAAAACTTTTAATTGAGTCTTGATCCTTTCTTTATATTATATTATAACATTATCTTGTGTTTTATGTGCGAATACCGAACAAACAGCTCAGCCGAACACACGCCATAATGTCGTCGGCTTAGGGCCGTATAGCGTATAGAAGATATTCTGCGGCCTTTTATTTTGTATTCCATCGTCAAACTTTGCGTTTTTGTATTTTCACTATGCGCCTAACTATACTGTATATAATAATATCATAGTGATGGCCGATGGGGATTATCCGAATATTTGAAATAACCGAAAGACGAATAGGTACTCAATACGTTCGAATAGGCCAACAAGTATAAATAATAAAAATTATCATAAAAGTAAATACTCATATATCTTTTATAAATCTCTTCGAAGAGTAAATTTTCGAATTATTCAAATATCCAATATCCAAATATCCATTATATCACTCCTACCTACATAATATTGGAAAATATACTTTACACTAAAACGTTATTTTTAAGCTGCGTACAGTTTATGACTCTTGAAATCGATACAAAATATTCAATCAAAAGGTCCGGTGAAAAAAACTGGCTTAAATTTAAAAAATAAATAACTTGTTTTTACCTCTGCAAACCCGTCTGGAAACCCTTATATATATATATTTTTTTTTTTTGTATGTTTTTGGTAGATATTTTTTTAAGTTTTATATTTTTGGATATTTCCATGGCTTTATACTCTTTTTAAATTAAATTAAGTTGTTATAGATATTTAGAAACAAATGTAATATCTACATATAAATAGACAGTTCTACAACTAAAAAATTTATTTATATATACATTATACTAGTAAAGTATTATATAGTAATATAAATACTAATAAAAGTACCATGTGAATAAATTAATAACATTATTTTTCATATCTCTTGGAATATTACTAAAATAAGAGTTAGGTACTCATACAGGTAGGTATACTAATTTTTAAATTAATAATTGTCTGCCACTATCTTTAGATTAAATTGAACAAAGTAGATATATCGTTTTTGAATAATTTATAGAAAATTTAAAGATTCTAAATACACATTATACTAATTTATAAAAAAAATAAATAAATACAATTTTAGACATTCTGTCCAAAACAGTTTTAAAATATCAGGTTAGAACCTTTTGATTTTGATGAAGCCACTAAAAAAATAATCAAAATATCAACATAGGTTCTAACTATACGTTCATCATACAATGTGGGAGTTGGTTTTCTCTCATTAGTTTTTTGATTTTCTCGCCATTATTTTAAAAATACATAAAGTAAAGATTGAAATTCAGTAAATAATAAGTCAAAATCAAGTTTGTAATATTTTTTATTTTTTTTTATTTGAATTTAAATTAATAATAAGTTATTCAATATTAAAAAATTTTTTATATAAAGAGCTGATATTTGGTTTTTCGTAGGAAAGTTGATTTTACCGATCAGAATACTCCCGGGGGGAAATCAACACACATAAATTGACTTTATAAACGGTTTTCGATAAAAACTTCCTAAATAATAAAATACATTATTAACAAATTCTCTGCATTTCTTTATAAAAATTCAATTTAATGTCAAATGATCCAAAAAAAGTGACAAAAATATGAAAAAATTTAAAGAAACATAGATTAGAATTAAATTAATATTAAAATATTCTGAAATTGAACTTTAAACATTTTTACTAGGTATACAAAAAAAAAAAAAAAAAAACACAATTATATTAATTAAAATATATGTTAAATTGACAACAATCTTGTAAATATAGAGCCAACGACATTTTATTACTAAATTGAGAATAATAATATTTTCAACAAATATTATAATCATATTGATAAGAAAAATATACTAAATTGACAATAATCTTGTTGATATAGAACCAACAACATTTTATTAGGAATAATATTATCAATAAACCGTAATCATATTAATTTAAAATATAAAATAAAAATGTAAACTATGATTTATATTGAAAAACATTT
This sequence comes from Pemphigus obesinymphae, assembly GCA_025469235.1. Classification (NCBI taxonomy): domain Eukaryota; kingdom Metazoa; phylum Arthropoda; class Insecta; order Hemiptera; family Aphididae; genus Pemphigus; species Pemphigus obesinymphae. The sequence goes on from JAIPRL010001025.1 coordinate 91,378, forward strand.
ATCAATATATACATATTGTTATCTTAATAAATTCCTATTTTATACAAAAAAGTGAAAATTTTTTTCAATTTATCCATTACATAAATACTAAATAATAAATATTAAATACTTAATAGGTACTATAATATTATATACATTTTTTTTTAAAGTTGTACTTTAATCTGCAGATATTGTACTATATATTTATAAAAAAATGTATATGTATTTAAATCCGATAGTATCTGACCTATAGTATGATAAGTTATATCATAAATGGTGCTCAAGTTATACATATATTTTTGGATGAATAGTATAAAATAATACCATAAAAGATTTAGACGGATATTCTAAATAAAATAAATGAAATAATTTGAAGCATACATCAATTGCACTTAAAATGGTAAACACTTTATATTTTAGAGAATTAAAGAAAATAATCACTTCCTATTTGGTTGGAAAGATGTACCAACTATTATAATGAATGGTGGAATTGGATTATTTTCCTGTTGTCGCATATTGATATTTGATATTAATCAAAAAATATATTGATATTTTAAACATAATATCACTGAAAAATGATTGAAAAAAGTGAATTAAAAATTATTACATTTTAGATTCTGAGCGATGTCAAAAAATTTTAAATTTTACAATGATGTTTATTTGTTTTATATTTTTCTGTGAGCCATTGTCAGAAGACTTGATGTCATGATCCAATTTTTTCATGCATACCCATTTTTGGAACAAAATTTTACCAGAATCTATTTTGAAGAGGTAATATGTCGATTTTTGAAAAATACAGGTTAAATTAATGGTTATTTCAATATTTCCTCATAAATCCCAAAATATTGGTTCTAAACATTTGAAAATTTCACAGAGTAGGTATTTTACTTTTACTTAAAAATGTAAAAAAGGATTATAATAATAATTAATGTATATATATATATTATTTATTTTACTAAAAATGTTTTATACAAATATTTGAGTCTCCTATTAATGTATATTTACTATTTAAATGATTTTACAAATGGAGTTTTTTTGTAATCATAATTTGATTAACAATATTATTATTACTAGGCGGTGGTTCTTAGGTATCTACTTTTATCATTTACTACCAAACTAAAGAATAATATATTATAAAATTTAAAAAAACTTGAAAGTATACCAAATTTATGTTTTAATAGGTAATATATTTTACAACTTGCATGATCTATTCTGTAGTCTATAGTATATAATATTTCTATTAATTAATTACAATTAATTCATAACATACAATATTAACATATTCACACAATACTATTATTTCTTACTAAAATTCATTACTTTGGCTTATATTTGAATCATCATTTATGCTGTCAAATAATTTACGGGTTGAAGAATTTTTATTTTTTTATTTAATAGTATAATGATTTTTTTAAATTTGTCTTCAAATGTACTAATCAAGTTGAAACATTCGGGGTACAAAGTATTGAAGTCTATGTCAACTTGAAAAAACACATAATCTGGCTATTTATATGAGTTATAAGATATAAATATTTAATACAGGGATAGTCAAATGTATACATAAAAGTTGTATACATCAAAACACATGTGACGCACAGAGGGTTTTCAACGGTATTGACCGGAAAAACAACAGATAAAATTCGATACACAATGCGTACTTATACGAAATACATGAATATATCGAATCAATCGTATCAACACATTCGACATTTAAAATAATAAATTTTTCAATAATAATTATTTAATTCTGTACTGAATAATTACGAAATGAATTTTTTTATTTCTTATAAACAATACCCACAGTTCACCAATATTTTGTATTATTATTATTATTATTATTTTTTTTTTTTTTATATAAACAAATCAGTAGATGTACCATAATAGCAATAACATATAGGCATATATAACTACAAATTAATTCAAAAGTTTACGTGTGTAAACTTAGTAAAAATCATGGTCAAATAATGGCTATGATAAAAATAATATCTTACTGGTGTATATCCAGAGGGCATGGTATATGCATTCCAATCATTCAATATATTGCTGGTTGTATAGATGCATTTTGAATTATATTCAAACGGTATTTTGTCATTTCTCCCCAGTTACTTTCAAGTTGTGTCATTGGCCATCTGTATCGTATCATGCATAATTTGATCAAGAATATAGTCTATGTCAGTCTCTGGTTCTGGAACATGTTAAAAAGTCAAGTTTAAATCATACATACATACGCCTATATGTATATAAATAATAGATAGTCACATAACTAAGCTTACCAAAATATGTACTATGTTTGCGATTAATTGATATTGCAGGAATCGTTCATTTAAATTGTACGGTAATAGACCACTTGATTTTATAGCTCTCATTGATTTTGTAAAATGTAGTATAAAGTATGCCTTTAGGATTTTGTCTTGTATCGTACCGTATGAAATATCCTAAAATCATAGTTATACATTTTAGATTTCTCAAATGTCTCACTACACAAAATCGTAGGATTCCGAACAGTTTATATAAATACATTTTAAAATAGGTTTATTACATATTTCCACAATACTGTTCTAAAATTAACATTCATTCACAAGAGTTTGACATTTTTACCTAAAATTACTTGTTCTTAACCTTGTATTACATTTAAATAGTGAAATACAAAATCATATATAAGGTACTTACTTTTACATCAGATGGAAACATTGCAACAATTTGATTTGCCATATAATCGGCTAGACTGACTGTCATAGATAATTTATTATTCATTCCTAATGAAACCAATAATATTATCTACTAATAATGATCTTATATTATTATTAAATTTGTTATTTGTCTTATAATAATCTATGATCATCATGCAGGGGATGAATTTATTATTTCGCCTAGGTCGATTTCATAAATATCAGATCTAATTTTAGGAAATACTCTAATACTACTTTGGAGCTGTGTTTTTTGCCAATTCTCAAGTTTATGATTAAATAAGGTTTTTATTTAAATTGGATACTTCAATATTTCATTTACATGTTCGGTTTTCATAATATGCAATACTTTCAAATGTACACATTTATCTGCACAAAGTAAAATTGTAATTAAAAATACAATTAATTGTAAAATTTAAAATTTAAATAAACCAACCAAGTAATGTTTGATATAGAAATTCAAATCTCCACTCTTGTACTAAATTAAATATTGGCTGTAGATTATCCATAGGATAATCATGCCCGGGTATAAATGGCATGTTCAGTGTAGGCGAAGAAGATGTTGACTGTGATGATGTTTTGTTATATGCAACCTTCGGTATATTCTATTTATATGAGTAATTTTTATATAAACATTATAAAAAATAATAAATATGTATAATAAACATACAAAATTGTGTTTTATAAAATGCATATAACACCTATATGTTATGTATTCTTAATATTGTATATTATATATAATTATATGAATATTAATATTAATTAATCTAAAATACTTAAGTAATATCTTCAATAGTTATTTATTTTAATCAGTTTTATGTGTCATTTCTATATTAAAATTTTTAGTTTGTACTTCGCTTTGAAGAACAGGATTAGAAACTAAATTTTTTCTAATTAAATGCCGTTAAATGAAGATAAACAATTAAAAAATTGAAAACAACCTTTTTCTATGCATGTATAAGCACTATTTGGTTTTAACAAATGATTTATCTTATAATAGACCACCAAAACGTATAAATCTCCAACACAAACTTTACAAATGTAACAAATCATATTTTTGTATTACCTTTAAGTTCTCGATATAATTATAGCTGTTTGTGGCTTAAACCTTAAAACAGCAAATACGATAAACGCAAACACGTAGACAGTAAACATGATAAACGCAAACACGTTAAATGGCTAACACGTTAAACGGCAAACACATGCACAATGGCTGAATGGCGGTTAAAATGTTCGTACATTATTATCAACAGACGTTTGTCGCCAATAATATTATATTATCAATGTTATAATAACTATTTCAGAAATTATAATTTACACAGTAATATTATTAATTTGATAATATTATGAACAATGTATAGTTTTCACTAACAACGTAAATTATCAAATTGATAATATGTTACATTATTTCTACAAAGTCAACTAGATATAATATAAACTAAATATAATCAATTAAACAAAATATTATGCTAGACGACAACTTAAACTTTGTTAACCATTAACAATATTACATTGTTAATATTATCAACGATATTTTTTTCTAACTATAGTTACTAATTTTGGGTAATCTCTAATAATACTAAAATGCTAATATTATATTTCAAAATTTCAAACGAATTGTAAAAAAATATTCTTGGAAACACTGAAAACTTGATTACTTTTTATAGTTTCCTATAATTTAACCAACATTTAAGATGAAATTTTAATTTACTAATAGGCAATTTCAAGTGAATTTATACAAATGATAAACGATATATATATATATAATTATAATTATGTATTATTTAACTTTGATGAGTTTAATAAACAATGTTCATATGATACATGTTTTACATGAACTATAATTATAGTTTATGTAGTAACTATTACAAAGTTCATAAATAAAAATAAACATCAAATTCGTCGATGTGTAAATAATGCACTTTTAGTTCTTTTTCACGAGATATTTTTCAAAAATTGAAGAATTGAAATATGCATTGATAATATTAAATTTATTAGTAATTTTGGCAATTACCGAATACCGGCGTTATTTTATGCACTTTATTCCACAGAAATATTAGATATTAGATTAGATATAGATTTAATATTATAGATAATATAAAACAAGAAATCTTCTTAGCTTTCTCTCCCAACTAATTTTTTTTTTTATTGATATCGTTATTTCATCACTAACAATTAAGTATTTGGATAATGTTGATTGTATGTGGCTAATTTTTTACATTAGACGTCACATGTCTGGCGATCAAAAATATTAATTGAACAATGTGTGACTTTTATGTTATCACTATTTATATTTATATTTATTATTCATATTATTAGTCATCAGTATTTAACAGGGAGTATTCCAACTAAAAAAAAACATGTTGGCAACACATGTTATTCCGTAATTTTAATAACCCCTGTAAATTTAAAAAATATAATGGTCGCCAAAGGTACAAGTAAAATGGATGGGTTCTAAATTGTTTAAATTTGGCAATGCCAGAAATTTTAACATTATCCAAAACCCAAGAAAAATATTAAACTTATCCGGCCTCCGGATATAACCCGTAACAAATATAATATATATATATATATATAACCAAAATAACAGAAAAAACCTCTACTCTCCAATATAATATTACCAGTTTCAGTGATAAGTAACATAGATATAGGATTTTTTATTTTTTTTTTTGCCAGGTGCCTAAAATTTTTCATAATAATTTTGTAAGCACAAATTTAGCATTAACTATATTATACTTTAACTCATATTATTACGAAAATATAACTATCAAAGGGGGGCTGGTCCCTCTGGCCACCCCTGAATCTGCATTTTTTTGACAGGTTTTTTAAAAAAATTTAAAAAGAGTTCCAGTCAGGTTTCAATTCCAAGACGTTGAAAATTTTCAGGTTTTAATAGGTAGGTGTATTCCGGTGTTTTTCATTTCAATTCCAGTTTCTGGGGCCTAGTCACAATGGAACGAGAAAATATAGTTACGGAAAAACTTTTCTCCTTCTCGATATTTTCCCTGGCATGTTGTACGTAGACCATCCCTTCGTTTCCTCGCCGAGTTTAGGAGTAAAGGCGTAGGCCATTCCCACCCGATGTAAAATTGTATTATGCCGTTGATTTACGGGGCCCCATCCGCGAGAGCGCCTTTTGATACATTATTACATAATAAATCAAATTTAGCGCCCGATGTTGGCGAAAATTAAGACGAGTCGGCAGTGTGAGAGGAGGAACCGACTGTAGTCGGCGACGAGAGCAAACGCTGTGGGGACGGTCGGTGCGGTGGCTGCGAGAGAAGGGATCCATAATTTAAGACTTTCTGGGCACGGGCTCCGGAGTTTTAAACTAATTAATTTTACCGCGAACTCATCGGGTTTCCAACTAGATAGACTGAATAAGAGTCTAAAGGGAGGAGAGAGAGTGAGAGCGGATTGGGGTGAAGAAGAGAAATATATAATATAATATAATATAATATATAATATACAGGGTGCCTCTGCATGTTTTAACAATGGAAATTAACTATAAATGTATTTATTTTTTGATTAATTTTTTACTAAAAGTATTTAACTCGACCATTATGCGAATAACTATACATAAAATAAAATATTAAACTATAGAAGACTAGAGGACAGAATAAGATACTAATAATGAAAAACTGATAACGATGATATAGCTACGGTGACTAAAGAATTTGAGAGACAATGAAGATCCTGCATGAATATGGCTGGACATTAAAGGATAATAAATAAGAAGCTTCACTTATTATATCATAACGATAATTTCATTGAATAAGAATGATGGTAATTGTAGTAAATGTGAAGACGAGAATAGTACATTATGGAATAAATTAAGTGGTAAAAAAATTAAAAAGAAGGGAGGATTAATAACTTATAAAAAAAGTAAAGTCTTTCTACAGACTCGTGTTATAATGATATAGAATAGTCTATATTTTTTGTTTTATCAAAGTCGGATTTTTATGGCTAAAATCCGTAACTGTAAAATATATTAAAATATTAAATTTATTACGAAATGTAATAACACTGCAAAATTTATCAATCTCGAAAACCTATGTTATATTTTCAATTTTCTATTATTACCAGTCAACATAGTTTTTTCAGTCAACAAAATACCAAAAATTAAAATGATCAGGTGAATAAAAATTCAAGTACTTATCTACTAAAATAATTTTTAGAAAAAGAATTATGGTACTAACAAATTTTGTGCTCTACAGGTGAATACCTGTCGGGGACGTATTCAAAAGGTTCTATGGAATCTAGAATCTTCCCCATCAATATTTTTGGAAATATAATTTTAAACACTTTTTTTTTTTTATTAAAAATACTCAATAAATTAATATTAGTAGGACTTTTAAAAATAAAAACCTGCAAAAAAACAAAAAAAATTCTGGCTACGTACCTGATACACAAGTTGGGTCAGCTAATATACTATTGTTGTTGTTTCCACAAATCCCTATCCATAAAAATCTCTTTATTTATTCCGTATGCCTCCATATACTCTTCAATAACCTCAAAACAATTTTTATATTTGCGATTTAGACACGATTAAACCTATAATATTCAATTTTAATAATAAAATGTTCTAATTTTCGAAATGTTTAAGTCATATCACATTATATCAATTATATTTTTAATTACAATTACATAAAATTACATTTAGATAATAAGTAAGGTTACGGTCATACGGTGCTAGTAAATGCGAGAAAATAGCTATCTCAATAGTCACACTAACACTATCATGTACGTAATGTGAATGTCGTGAAACTGTGATAGCCACTGTTGCCCTGTTCACATGATGATACCAATATGACAGTAATAGCTCTAGTGACAGTAACTATCTCGCTCAACTGTCACCGTGTGGTCAAAAGCTTAACACATAATTTCGTTTTTAAATATTTTAAGTAATCTCTATCTTCATAACGTAGGTACTCATGTCTAGAATTGTTTTTCTGTTTTTAATCGTTAGTACTTTACTATTATATCGCCCAACCCATTTTAAACACTGCGTGCGATTCGGATGGACCCGCTTTAACCCTCCGAGTGCTACTGTCGCGTACATGCTTCTTTTCTATTATAATATCAGGTGTAATTGTTACATAAACGAAATATGCAACGGTCTTTGGAGAAGAAAATAACAAATCAACGGGGAAAAAAAATTGGATTTCGTTTAATTCCAAAGACGTTACAGGTAAATATATAATTTTGTCATTTCCAATGGTTACCGAAACAAAATTATGATAATACATCCTGGCAAGATAATAGGTTTATGTTATTGTAACATCACGATTTTAACGGTAATGTTTTTGATTGCGAGTTGTGAAAATGTAGTTTTTACACTTTTTTTCAAATATTTTGTTGTCGTTTACGGTTTATACGGATACGAGCAAGATTTGGAGACCGTTGGTTCGCAAAAACCAAAAACCCAAAACCCAAAAATATGGATAATTCGGTCAAAAATTAATTTTTTTCCCTCTATTCACATGTTTGTTAAGCGTTTTTATATAAGAAATTAAAAATGATTAAAACAGACTAAAAATCAATTCAGCACAGCGCACACTTTATAAGAAAGAATCAGTTCAGCAGTCAAAAGGTCAACAAACACGTTGCACGCGATTCGGACACAACCTTCGTTAATATTTCCCCCCCCTCCCCCCCCCACCCCGAAATCATTGGACTTGGCCGGTTCGTTCCTGAAATATTCGACCGCGGCCAACTATACGAGTGAACGTTTTGCGCCGAAAACGGGTGCCAATGGGCCGACATTCCCGTACGGAATTCCCGGGCAGAATTTCGAATTTCGACAAACACACCCTGTATGCGTATTTACATGGTCGTTGTGCGCGGGCGGGGCGGGACAGGACGAACATTTAAATTCGTCCGAGGTCGGTCGACTGGCTGCAGTATGACGCGACATGGCGGGCGGTAGGGCGTACGGGATTTCCAAGTTATTATTGCCGGAATATATTATTATATTTTGGAGTGGCGCGGGAAAGACGATGGGAACGCAAGACGATTGCGCCGGGTAAAGAATATAATATACGTAATGTATACACACGCAGACGTGTCGGGCGGGTACGGCGACGACGACGGGGACGGCGGAAAGTTTTGCGAGGAAAACTTTTGCCCGGAGAAAACCGGATAAATAATAATTATTATCAAGTGTCCCTCCTCTGCCGAGACCGTCGCGTCTACGCCGCCGTCCCTCGCTGCACACGTTACGGCGTGTCCTACGTAGGTGGTAAACGTATTATATTCGTATCTGTATCGAAATGAAATCTCATATTTTCTCAATTGAGGACACGGGTGATTATCATATTCTCCAAATACTATAATCGATCATTGTAAAATGGATCAATAGCCGATCTTTTATTTTTTATACAATAAATATTTTACTGTAGGTAGTACTTTCACTAAGTAATATTTTTTTTTTTTAATTTAAAATAACCACACTACCGTGTGAAGGCAAAGTTACTATGTACGTGAAATGCGAATGGCACAACGCCTATCGCCGCAATTTCGGCGACGGCGGCGAGTGATGACGACGTCGCGTAATTATACTCGGCAACGGCCCGTGAGTCGTCAGGTTTGTCGGCGGCAATTCCACTTATTTTTATGGATATGTCCTGTATCCTGTACGACGAATTAGGTCCAATTTTTCCCGTTATCATCGTGTTATCACTGTGAATCCCCTTAATCTCCTTAATCCGCAGTCATAAGAGACCCGGGGACGTACCCGCAATTTCTCGTCTCCGTATTGCCAACGGACTACGTGAAATTTCATCACTGAATTTCAAGAGCGGATTATTCTCAGGTCTCGTTTTAACCGGCGCATACTAGTTGGGTCCCATGATTCAGATTGTTCACTAATTGGGTCCCGTGTAAAATAGCCTACTGTACGAGTTGGGTCCCGTGTAAACCAGTCTACTGTACGAGTTGGGTTTCATAAAAAACATTTTCCTTCCCATTTTTACAGACTTAGGACTGTCTATAATAACATCTATAATAGTTAC
>JAIPRL010001026.1:0-101034 GCA_025469235.1 Pemphigus obesinymphae
AAAATAAGTGTTCACAATTGCTAATTCATACGCTGATGCAAAGTCAAGTATTTTTTCTCCAGCCTCATTTCTTTCTCCATACCCATACCCTCCATGCACTCTATCATAATCTATTCTATCACAGCCTTCATGTCCATTCATATCCCCACCAATTACAATATTCTCATTTCCTTGTACTTCTTGCATTACTTCATCCATCTCTTGCCAGAACCCCTCTTTCTGACTTTCCTCACATCCCACTTGTGGAGCATACGCACTTACTTTATTTAATAACTTATCCTCTAATATTACTCTCACTATAATAACCCTATCACTTTTTCTAATCACCTCTACCACTTTTCCTTTCATTTCTTCATCTAATATCACTCCCACCCTATTCCTTCTACTAGTCCTTCCTGAATATATGATTTTATACCCCTCTCCAATTTCTCTTGCTTTCTCCCCTTTCCACTTTTTTTCTTGCACACAACAAATATTCACATTCCTCCTCTTCAAAACTTCTGCTAATTCCCTACTCCTACCTGTCAATGTTCCTACATTCCACGTACCTACTTGCACTTTGAACCTATAATATACATATAATATAATATATGCAACCATATAATATATGATCTGATATACTGCGCGCGTCACCGCGTTAATGAAATTGTAAATATACAAACAGATTTTAAAGATAATGATGATTACTAATACATATAGGACAACGATACAACATTTCTAACCGCTGTTTTAATGTATCTATGTTACATATTACTAATCATCGACCTACTCTATCTCTATAATATGTATTATCATTGATTATAATTTATAACAATATATAATCAATGGTATTATGTTTATTAACTTTCCTATTTTTTTGTATTCCTTTATCATATAGGTACAATATTATATTGTTGATGATCGTTTACAGTCGAAACTAGTTTTTACCAAAACTCTTTTTTGATTACTCTAGACACATTTTCTTTTTTATATTATATATATATATATATATATTTTATTATTTTTTTTTTTTTTGTAAAAGATTATAAGAGTATTTAATTTTTTTAATTAATTAATTTTTTAATTTTAAACATACATTTACGTGTATATCTACATACCGAATTTTATTAGGTACTTATTAAATTGTAAGTATATAACAGCTATTTGTTATGTATTATTATACTAATGTATACCTACACATTCTTCATTCTTTAGAAAATAGCTGAAGTTGTTTCGACCATTATAGATTGTAAAATATTATCTTACTACTATACCACTATATTGAAGTATTATTTTTAATCTTATAAACCAATGACAATATAATAATTCTATAAATCATTGCATTCGAATTTCGAAATACCAATAAATATCCTGATTAAATCTCCGTATACCCCAAAATAGGTCAAGTTTACAGTTTTTGTGCGATTATCGTGAGAACTTTGAAAGTGTTCTCTCTAAAGTATACCATAAGTCTGTATAATATGTAATCAATTTCCAATCTATAAATAAGGCTCTATATTATCTACATGAAACTTTCGAAGTACTTTTACCAGTTTTTAGTAAAATCGATTTTAGCTATATGTTGTAGTAATTCGTTTGGAAAATCTTAGAAAGACTTGAAATTTTCACTGATTGCCTATTTATTTTAAAATAATATAACCGTGACCCCAATTTTTTGGTTAAAAACTGATACTTTCGTTAATTACAAAATTAAAACAATATTTGAAAACGAATATATTATATTAAATATTGTATGTAAGTTATATAAATAAATCTATTATACTCGAATATATAAATATATTAAAGATACTAACTATACATAAATATGCTACAAATATATTTATTGGCGTTGCAAATTATTGCAAAAAATTTGCAAAAATAAGTGATATGTCGATCGAACAAAGTCGGGGTGCTGCGTGAAGTTGGCACCCCGACACTATGTTTGCTTCTAGAGAGCTGTAAAATTTGTTGAAAATTATTGCAAGAAAATTGCAAAAATATGAGACATGTTTGGAGTCGATCGGACAAGGTCAGCTGGGTGTCAAGTTCATCAAGCACGTTTAAAAAAAGTACAAAATCGGCGTGGGCGTTAAACGACATTCTTATTTCATTCCTACCAAATAAATAATGTAATAAGAGTGTCTGTGATTTTGATTACCTGTCTATATATATATATATATATTTTTTTTAAATATATTGGAGTACCTATTGTTCAAAAACTCATAGTTAGTATGTATATATAGGCATATAACCACTAACTTGCTGACAATAACCTTTTTTTTTTTTTTTGATTATCATCCTATTATATAGCCATTCCCGAAAGTTCTTTATATACGTTACTGTATAGACTGCCGTATATTAGGAATATTGCTGGACAAGCAACGGTTTTGTGCCTATGTAAATCGAAAATTATCATTAGTGTTAGTATCAAAAGTATACGAAGTGTAATAACGCGCACCCGCGTACACGTGTCGGTGTATTTTGCAAAACCACGAAAAAATGTTCATTTTTCACTCAGATAAACGATTTTAATTCTATCAAAACGTCAAAATCCACCATAGTCCGTCAAAGTAACATGACGGGTGATATGACGAGTGATTTGCGGGTAACAAATTATACGAGAAAGTTTCCATCTAGATAGGTATAGAAAATCGCACAAATCACAATTACTTCTGTGTCATTTTTAAACATTATTTCTAGTAAATTAACTATTTCTTAGACTTTGAGTAAAGCAAGGACTTTGAGAATATGCGTTTTTTTATGCCAGTATACATTTTTTCGAACAGGACTTTTGTAGTAAAGAGTTTTTTTTTATAACAAATTAGTTCTAGTTTGTACTTTAAAGAGGTAATTTTTTATGTAGTTATGTGTGGAAATTTATTGTAGGTAGTTGGTATTTTTTAATTGTAAAAGAAAAGTACCAAAAATAACAGAAAATCGTAATAAATCAGAAAATAATACTACAACGAACTTTGCTCAGAATCGTTTTATCGAAAAAAATTGTTATGCATTAAAATTCAATACATCCACCATCACTCATCAGTATCCTATCCGACGGGCGAAGTCATTCCACCTCCTATCGACCGGGTTTTGTTATTATAATATTTTAAATAATTTCGTATTATTAATTTATATATTTAATATCGGTTTCACTTTTATTTATACGAAGAAGTTAATTAAACGTTACTCTGTTCTTAAAATCTTAATGTATATGTACTTAGGTATGTATTAAAAACACGATGTATTTGATGTAACACTATGAGAAAATTCTTTAATAGTTTTCTACATATATACAATACTGAGGGATTAATCACGCGCGTTTCAACGTGCCTGGGAAGTATTCATTTTTACCCTTGTTCAATCACACGGTTTTTTTTTCATTATTTCGAAGCCTCGAACACAGCTCTATTTATTTTTGGTATTAGTAAATTGAACTACTATCATTGATCACCGATCCGTTAATTACTTTAAGGTAGGTTGGCATTTGTTGAATTTTTTTATAAAAAACCTATATATTATTGAATTTTCTAAGATATTATTTGAAATTTAAATGAAAAGTAATAATTTAAGTAATTATATACCTACCTATAACTTATTCTATTATAAATATATACTAATATACCTATATATTAATAATTAAAAACACCTATATATATATATATATATATTATTATACATCACCTAGGTAGATATATAAAATATATATATTCTCTGATAAACAATATTATTCGTCTTGTTTTTTTCAAAAAAGAAACGATCTACTAAATGCATCATTTTTATTGTGTTGATAAAATCACAAAGTGGTTTGGATATTATATATTTTATAATATTCCATATTGGTATACTTATGTTTATAAGTATCATATTCGAGAATATAACCATCGATTACGTACCTATAGGTATTAATCCGTGAAAATTAATTTTAAAGATGTAAAATTGTAAAATATACCTACTGTATAATTTTATATGTTCTATAAAATCAATTATAACTTCAAAAATAAGGTTAGGTTATATATTTAAAGTATAAGTATAATCTTAAGATAGATAAATTTAAAATTTAATTAATTGATAATCACAAAATATAAAAGTATATTCCAATATATATTTACGATTAGGTTTACACAGTGAATGTTATTATTTATCAGTTTTAAAAATAGAAATAAGTAGTGTTTTTTGTGTTTCATTTTCATTTAATTTTAAATGTATTGAAATTTAAAATGCAAATACCTACCTATCTAAAGATTTATTAATTTAGTTTATACTCTTAACATATTTTAGTTAAATTTGCTTCAAATTTAACTGTATAGTGTATACTAATAATGATTGAAATAATCGAATCTACATTACATTAATTTATCACTTGGAAATATATTTAAATATTGCCATTGCAGAGACGTAATTTCTAAAGCCGCATTTCTAAGATTCGTGTAGGTACTCGACGAATATTCGATATTTGTGTATCATCGAAAGTCGTGGGAAAGGTGTTATTCGTTACTCGGTATTCGTTATACACATCAACTTCCCGCAAATTTTCGGTAAAAGTGACACGAGCCAAAGTAAATCAGTAAAATAAAAATCATAGTAGCGTTCCCACAGGCTATATGGTAACTATAGTCACGTGATAAAAAGACAATAATTATTTTTCGTGTAATTAAGAGGACGCTATACTCATATTTGTTGTATCTGTCTATTTGACAGATGTTATAGCAGAATCACACTACGCAGAATTTGAATTTTGGCGTAAAATATCGACCGACAAAACAGTTGAAACTATTGAAAAATATCAAAAACTAAAAGTGTTGTAACTTTTTTGCAGACAATATTTTACAAAAAGCGCCCATGAGGTTCACTTAATATTATTCTTCTCGTTAAATTTGTATAATAATTTTGGTATATTGCCAATATTGCCAATATCGAGTTCGATTAATCGTCAATATACACGAGTCGTAGGAACGGTAAATTTGACCCTCATGTTGGGCTGTTCGTGGATAATACCCAGGGGGTGGACACTAAAGGCCAGTTGTAGGTACAGTTGCGTGGTTAAACAGTGATTATTTAATCAACATAATATGATGCATTTTACAATATTTGTATTGTTTTTATTTTACAGTTGCTACTAGTTTATGCGAAAATTGTTTAATCAATCAGTTTTATCAATTATTTTTCCATTATTGCTGTTTGGATTTTGAATTTGAATGGTTTTTTATTTTTCTACTCATCACATATATTTATAATTATTTTATTTTTGCGTGTCATTATAATTAATAATTATGAACCCGGTAATGAAAAATAGAGCAGTAAATTTCACAGCAACTGAATCTGATTTACTAATTACGTTAATGAAAAAATACCAAGGTATCATTAATAATCTTAATATTTAAACAATAATTCTTTATATAGGCAATACACTATTAAAAAAAAAAAGGAAAACTTACCAATCAGTACGGATCTGGTCGCCTATTAAATCTACAATGAATCGAACAGTATTTTTAGATGATAGAAATCTGTTGAAGAACTCATCATCTCTCCATCAATTAGAATGATTTATACGAGGTCTGAAAATTTTTTGTTGCCTAGGAAAGGCAATCATTATGGCTAAATGATCAAATTCCTCTTCAAGTATCATCTTCAATAGAATTATCGTTATACGTATTTATGAAAATAGTATTCAGTTTAACAAATTAAATTCAAATAAAAATTAACATTTTTCAATAAAATAATGGTAAATTGTAAATTTTTGCGAAATTCGAAATTAAACAAAAAAAAAATTTCATTTAAACACAATTTAAGATAATCAACTCAGAAATCATAGCTGATAACAATAATTGACAATGATATAATCGCTGGTTAGTAGTAATCACAGTTTAACCGACCATATTTGGTCGATTAACTTAACCAAACTTTAATCAGTGATTAAGCAGTTAACGGGCACTGTACAACGACCCAAATGTCTTAATCGTTGATTAAGACTTAATCATAGTTTAACCGAGCACTGTATAACTGGCCCTAAGCCGAAATCTGTAAATCAGTCGTCATGTTTTCGAATGCGATTTTATCATTATTTATAAAATGATTTATTCCATAATAGACACTAACAGTATCATCACAGAATATTCTGTGATATCAGTACGTCGGATTATATCTGTGGTATAAACACAGTATGTCTAATTTTCACGCCGTCCTATGCAGCTGCCCAGCTAAATTCTTATCAGTGTTCTTTCTGATTCTTTTATTCTGCGATAATATGATTAATTTATATTCGTATATACTCGTCAGGTACACGAGTCATGGGAATGTGAATTATACATAGGCATAGGCAACTTTTAGAAAATCACCTGTGGGCGCGACTTGTCTGTGTATGAGTAGTAAATGATTATTACTTATTAGTGTGTTTCATGATTCACACCCCAACCAACGCGCTATTTATATATATATATATATCAACGTTTGTACAAACTACAAAACATATTTTTCATATCTTTATTAATAGGATGTCAGCGTAAAACAATTTTCAATGAAAAACTCATGTTAGCATTTCTTGTTTTGAACAACTTACAAACATCTTAGATAGAAACGAAAACTAAATTATATATTGGGCGGCGGACGATTTAGCATCGGGTTTGCGTCGACCGGCTTCTGATTGGATTTCGAAAAATCTGGTCACCACTATACAGCACTATCCCAAATGAACACAATATACACTGCGTTATAGCAAATAGTAAAGTAACTTGTACATAAACAGTTTATTTTAATAATCTGTAAGTATTTAATTTAAAATGAATTTTTTAATAAATGTCATGCGATAATTTATAATAATATTACAATACAATACATTATTAGATTTTGTTGGCATAGAAAAGAGACAAGTGCCTAACGTCCTAACATTCAGTCGCGTTGTATCTTGAAATCTTTTTTTTTTTTTTTACGTTACAGGTATTTATAAAGCTTACGACACTCAATATTTGATTTATTCTTCAGTATTTTCTTTTTCGAATTATTTTTAGAATATAATAATTTATTGACAATAGGTATGACATTTCTAACAAAGCCATCCATGTGTAATAATTGCTGTTTATTCTATTGCTGCTTCTTCCACATGTATGCTTTCCGTACATGTTATATTTAAGATACTATTCTGTTTTTGATCCTTTATTTGATTCTATTATCCTATAATATTTCTGGATTGTTGAATTTTGTAAATAAATATTCGTAAGTGAGCATGTGATATATCAAAAAATAGATAACATTCAATTCACAATATATTGGAAATATAAGCATTTCGTGTTTTGACGTAAAATTGTATGTTATCAAACATGGTCATACTAGAAACCATAGCCCATAGGAGAATGCCATTTTTTTAAAATTAGATTTTAATATAATTATTAGTTACAAACTTATAATTTACTGAATATGCTTAAAAAATTTATATTTATAATTTTCTAAAAACATTTAGTGGTCATTAAACGATTAAATACCATTGATTAATGATATTATTATTTTTATGTTTTATTAATATTTATTTTAATAAAATATGATGATACATTAACGAGGTGGACATATGAATATTTCATATTTCAGTATTTTTGTTTTTGTAAATTTGAAAAGTGAAAATCACAAATTTTAGATGTATAAATAATTTATTATCATACAAAAGCTTTCTAGTTTAAATTATCGTACTTTATATAGAGTAATTATTTCTTTCTTATGATAAATTTTAATCAAACTATGTTCAGAAAGCCACAAGTAGTTTTTGAACACTAATTTCGTGATTACACAACAATAAAAAGGGGTACATCATTTTTCAATTGTTAAATTTTCATTATTCTAAAAACCTTTTAAAATGGCCTACAATTGCCTAAGAACCCTTTAAAAATGCTCCTCTTGACATTTTTCCCATAAGGATCTCGTGAACTTCGTCACTATAATGTTTAAAACGGAATAGGTATATATTATATTATATTATATACGAAATGTTTCTGCAGTGACAAGAACACGACCACGGCGTTGCGTATACACCATTAATTTCCTCGCCTGTACTTGATTTGCCTATACGTATTATATTATTTTTTTTATAATGTCGATTATTGTACATTTCGTTATCGTTATGCACATAAAAAACAACATTCGAATCGAATGTATGTGATCACGTTTCAAATCCACAAGAAATGCCAAAGAGTGAATGAAATATATATAATATATGTCAAAAAATATCAAATATAATATTAGATATAGTTACCTACCTGTTGTACTCGTCACAGTCTATGGGTAAATAGAGGTACCTACGCAAAATATTACGTTAGAACTTTACAAGAGTAGAAAAACTTCTGAAATAACATACATTTTACGCTCGTTTTATTGACGTAAGTACTAAATGGCAAATAATTCCTGTTTTTCTTCTGCATACTTTGATGGATCGAGTGCCTAGATAAATCAAACAGGAATCGACAAATATTCCAATAACTCTAATAATGATAATACGATGGCATGCATTGTCAAAAATTCAAAGTTATTATACTAAAATAAATATATTACAATATTATAGGTATTAAATTATTAACGAAATACAAACAATTAAACTGTTGGTAGATAATGACACTATCCATTTTAAGGGGTTCTGTATAGGCAACTTTTAATAAATTATTAGAAAAATTAAAATGTTGAACTATATTTTAAAAGCAATCTAAAAAAGTAGCACCTCTATTCGGCATTATATTAACCCCATGATATGTTTTCTTCTTATATTATCCTGCATATGCGGCACGCTAATGATATGGGTAATGGGTATGCATAATATGTCCTTACAAATAACATTTTTGTTTGTTTAGACTATTTGTATTGGAGTGAAGAATGTGAATGTGGATTTTTCAAAAAAAAATTGTTAGTCAATACTTTATTTAATAGAAAAAGTTGAAGTCACAGTCTAAGACCTAAGTGTTAATCTTAATTAGTATTGAAACATGAATTGATTGACATATTTCTAATTTTTACATACCTAGTAGGTACCTATTTACGTTAAGTTAATTATGATATAGTATATCATAAATAACTATATCAGGTATAGTTAATTTTGTTTATTAATTTATTGAATTATTATTTTAATTAAATACCTGTATCTATATGCAAGTAAAATATGTATACTAAATATACCTAGGTAGGTATAGTATATAATGTTAGTGCGGAGTATAAACTTTGGTACCTATATTCTTATCATGTGTTCTACCTATATTATTCAAATATCAAAATATTAAACATATTATATACTCTAACAATAATATACCAATTTATATGTTCATAGACCATACACCTATGTATTTATACATTTAAATACTGCACACAATATTTAATGTATATATATCATATAATATACAATCATTATTTATTAATTATGAATAAGTATATGCAAATAATTAAAATAAAAAAATATAAAAATATAACTGGTAATTAATTTTCAATCGAACATAAAATAAATATTTTTATTAAATACATTTTTTGTATTACCTAATTTAAAATATAATATTTATAGTAGGTAGCCAGAAGTATTGTAGAGCACATAGAACAAGAATAGGTACCAAAATGTTTCGTACTTTAACTGCGAGACTGAAAAGTTGTAATTTTGAGTTAATAGGCACCACCATAAACACTACATTTTTTCTATTTAATTTACCATTAACTTAAAATATTATTTGTGGTTATAATTTGTCATTTTAGAATTTAAAAAATACCTAATCAATATGCATTTTATAAAGATTGATATACCTACCATTCCCCTTTCCTATGAATAACTATTATTTATGATATAAAATAAATATTTTACAAATACTGGTTTGTTATTTCTTAATTCCCAACCAAGATGCAAATGAAAAATTTAATGATTTGTTACTTGATAAAACTATCGAATTCTATATTAAAAACTACCAAAAATTATGGTATTATTAAAAATAAATGTTAATATGATTTTATTAATTTATGAATATTATGATTAAAATATAATATAATGGTTAGTACTGACAAATTAATAACAAAAATTATGACGAAACTATAAATATAATATAATTAATAGAGAAAATTCAAATTAAGATTGAAAACAAAACTATACTGTCTATTAAAACAGTATCACTTTCGTAATTGTGAAACTAATATTTTATTGTTTTTGATTAGTATTCGTTAGGGCAATAATAAACCACTAACCAGTACCATTTCGTATATTAGTGATGTGATTAACATTATTTTTAATTAAAATTGAATTATTACCTCTATAGGTGCTCAATTTTTTTATATAATTATGCACAATTAAAATGTCTGTAAATAATAGTTCATTATACCTAAGTTATAAACTTTTAAATTTATACAAATCTTATTTAATAACATATAAATAAATGACAATATTATAGATTTAATTACAAAATGTTGATTTATGAATTTTTTTTATTTTTAAATTATAGGTAAATAGTATTAGTGGCGCCGAACCTATACATGAACTGAAGCAATCGCTTCATATAATAAAGAGGGTGGTGCTCTTATTGGTATATGTGTTTTTGTTTTTATATTATATAATACCTATACTAAATAATTAATATGGTATTAGTTAATAGACAGACAACAAATTATTATTTCCTAACCCATTTACTATATAATATTTTAAAAACAATAGGTACATATTTGGTTAATTTATAATAAAAAATCGATTACGAAGCACAATGTCCAAGGATCGATTAGATGCACTTATGCTTATATCATGTGAATTAGATATACAGATTGATACTGAATATGTTATTAAAAATTTTTCATCAAATAGCTCAGTTACTTACCTACTTAATCAATAATTATAATATTTTTACTTTTTATTATTTTATTTGAAATTGTGTTAATAAAATATTAGTCTTTTCTAAAAGAAATTGTGTTTAAAATGTATTTTGGGGATCCACAATTTTCACCAAACTATAATTATTTCAGTTATCTAATGTATATAAGAGTAATAACGATATAGTTTTAGATATTAATGCAAGATTAATTTTTCATTATTAAATATTATATAGATATTATTATTTTTATCGATGAATGTTAAAAATAAATATATTTTTCAATTAATAAAATAGTAAAAAATATAAAATAAAATATTATATTTCTGTAAAATTAAAAATAATTAGTGTTTATATATTTTTGGCCCTCGAATAAGAAACTTTGGAGATCCCGGGCTTAAAGTATCAAATTTAAAATGATTGAATTAGAAATGCAGTTTTAGGGCTCCAAATGCCTATTCTGCTACCTAAAATAGTTTGTAGAAAATAAGAAAAAAAAAAAACGTTAAGGTCGCCTGGAAAATAATTTGTTAAAATCCTCAGTGGTAGGTATGTGTGTAATTGTTTTGATTTTGCTTCACTTAAATTTATAGGACTCGGCGCCACTGAATAGTATTATTTGTACTTTGTAGGTACCTACCTATATATAATTTAATTAAGATAGTTACTACTTCAATTCTGCTGCAATGAGTTTTGTAGATAATTTTGTTAATCTAAATAACTATTAATATAATTTAAGAGAAAGCTAATTTAATAGGGATAAATTATTATTCTTTATATGATGAATACTATTAAAATAAATATTAACACAATTGAAGATGTCTTTTAAAGATTGTTAAACAAATAGTGTACAATGCTTTAAATTATTTAGATATAATTTATTTAGTTATTAAAATTACAAATATTCAATATTATACCAATACCTATTATCTTAATTTGTAAACTTTTTTTGAAAATAAAAAATTATCAATTTTTAAAACAAAACTATATACACTGTACTTATTATAAATTAAATTGTGTAATAATAAGTAATGTTAATAAATATATTTAGATAATATTGGTTATTTCATGTTACAAGGAAATTATTACTAATTCATTAGGTGGGTATATTAATTTCTAAAATATAGGTAGCCAAGCTTGACATATAAAAAATGTTATTTGTTTGTACTTAACTAGATACCTATATATTATTAAACGAATGAAAGTGTATCTTTATATTGGTGATTAAGTCATTAAGTACAATAATTAGTCAGTGGTATTTTATTTATGAATGAAAGAAGAAAAAGGACATTTGAATAAATAAAAAATTTACTAGCTCTTATAGATTATGATACAAAATAATTATAATGAACTAAAAATTTAAGCGTTGTATTATGTGTTTGAATATTTTAAATTAAATTATAAAAAAAAATATAAAGAATACTTATTTACAATTATATTAGGTATATAATTGAACCATATCCACCTATTTTGCTTTGATTTCTTTCTTCTTTGCAACTTCTTCCTTTTTCTCTTCAGGTTCTCTTAATTGTTTCTTTTCATCATCACTGTTGGCGATTTTATTGTTGATTAAATTGTGTAATGCGATAATGGTTCTAATCATGGTTGCCAAGTATACAGCAAGCATATGATCGTTGACTTTAACATGCATTGCGGCAACCAGAGAATCCTTGTCTACGTCTGGTAACAGATTAAATATTTCTTGTAGTTGATAAATGATTTGGTGATTGACCGGTAATTTCCCATCTACAACTTGTTGTAAATAGTCTCGAATATCAACCATTTGTTTATAAAGACCTCTAGCACCAAATATTATGTTGGCAACTCTTTGGCTTAAAGAACCACTAGTCGAGTCTTTAATATCTCTAAGTAAATGTTCAACACCAACCTCTTCAGCTTCTTCCGCACCAATTTCACTAGCGATATGTTCCAACGTCTTCGATGGTGGTGATCCGTCATCATGAATTTGTTCCACGACACGGTATGCTTCAGTAGGTATGCCTACGTCCTTAGGTTTAACATCAACAATTACCATGACAGATGTATTGTTCACACAGTACTGGCGTACTAATTCATTGACAGCGATATCATTTTGGTGGAGTTTAGGGCCAGTATGATACCAGCCAACGACTTTTTCACGGGCATTCACTTTCTTAAACATACCGTACATGTTTTCAAGATAGTCATGGTCGAGGAACCACACAGATTTGTCTTTGTCGTCTTCATCAAATGGCAATGCAAAACTATTAGATATGTCAAGCACTTTGTTTTGCTGCCATGAGCCAAGCAGTACACCAACTACTCGCTTTTGATTGCCGATCTTACCTAGCCGAGTGAAATGATCGACAACACTCAGCAATACCAAAGGGTGAACGACCACTTTAGATATAGGAGATTCATTTGTCGACATTGTCCTAAGAAAAATAAATAAACAATAAATATTAACAAATATAAATATAATATACTATCAATATATTATTTAGTATGTTAGACATTTTATTATATAAATATGTAAAATGTTTATATGAACAAAGAATAGTAAAGTATAATAGGTAGTACATTTAACACTATAATACTTTTAAACGTAACTAAACATTATATTTATATTATACTTATTAAATATATTGAATGAGAAAAATAATTATTATTAGTTGAACTTACTTTAAATAACGTAAATATTTCGAAGATATTGTATTTAAAATAATGAAATTGAAGAGTTTTTCACCAACAAAACAACTTTTTATTTGATAAAATGACTAGCATAATAATGTAAGGAATAACCTCAAAATAATGACTGGGAAACGCTATCTCATAGAATAACTGTGAGAGATAAGAATGCCCTTTAAAAAGTATGAAACAACGTTTATCGAGCGTAAGGACACCAAAGATTTCTGATAAAATAAATACGTTTTGTTTGTCATATAGTTAAATTACGAAAAGTTTATAAATTACAACATAAAATTAATCGGAATATATCCATCTAAATGCATGTGCTAGAAAATTAATTATAAGTGTTTTTGGTGAAAACAGAATATGCATTACTTTATACTGATAATACAATATTTTTAAGGCAAAATAGATAGGCAATTACTATTAACGATGTGTTTTCAATATATAGCAAAGTATATTGTATAAGCTGAAAATGTATATTACGGCGTGAATATTTACTGAAATCTACCGATTTTTATTTATCGAAAAAAAGAAAATGATATTAACATTTTAATGAAAATACATATTATATTATACATAATAATCAAGAGGATGCTATACCGCAGGTAAATGTAAAATATTACAAATTTTATTTTTTCTAAAAATTTAAATAGTATTGGAATTTAAATGCAAAAAATAGTGTATATTTAAAATTATATACCTCAGAAAATTTTTCATGTAAGAAAACTACTATGGAAATTTAAAATAACTTCTTGTAAGTACCAACTAACTCGATAAAATTTGTTAACAGTGAATTGTTTACTTCAAAACTACTTCAATCCTTGAATAATAGTATTAATAGTAATTAAGTGTAATAATATTATTTTAAATTTGGAAGCATTCATTGCATTCGAAAGACGATTCTGTGTGCAGTTCGATAAGAACATATCTAAATATGAGTATATTATTTAAAAAATAATAATAACAACTATATTTGATATTTTATTATTTACAGTACATATATCAAATATTTCCATTAAAAAAGGTAATATTAAAGGTATTATTCTTTACATTTAAGAAAACTACAGAAAAAAAACCGAAAAATGACCTTTTTAAAGTGTTTAAAATTACTTCTACCTCCCAAAAAATTTAAACATAAAAAAAACATGTTAAAACCAATACATTTTTTGCTACACTCGGAATCTATAAAATAAAATAATAATTCAATAAAATGGTTATAACCATGGTGTATAAAATATTGTGCACCGCAAGCGTAATTTTTGCCACCGGAATTGAGGCATTCAACTAATGCACGTTAAAACTACTCCTCCATACATTCTACAGAAAATTACAAAATTAATTTACGAAAAAATATACGCAGAAAAGATATCCACTATTTAGGAAAATATATTCGATCAATATAATTTTTTATATAAAATAACAATATAATTGATTATTTTTGGTATTTGATATAAATATATATAACAATAACATAATATAAATTGTTTGGAATGATAACACAATAAAAAAAAAATAAATGTAAAAAATAAAAGTGTCGCACTTAGGTAACCTAGTTATAATACCTATAATATAATTAGTAATTATAAAATTAATTATAAAGTATACACATGGTATAATAATAAAAAAAAACATAATAAAATAAAAAATAAAATATATATAATTTTTGATATTTATAATATTTGCTAAAATTAATTTATTTCATATTTATTTATTTATTTATAAATACCTACATGGAAAAAATTAACCGGATATATATTATATTTTTCCTACATTGCGGATATTTTTTTCTACCTTATGTTTTCTGCGTACCTACCCATAATATGCATAGATAGTTCTCATCACCTTAAAAATATGTAGGTAATTATTTTTCATTTTCTTGATAACATTTTAAAAATATAGGTAATGTTGAAAAATTTTTGAATTTATTGATGATTATAGAGATGATATGATATATGAATATATGATTATATTCTTATTTTCATTGATTAATAATTAAATAAAGATATAATAACTTATTTTGAAATTTGAACTTTTACTTAAAAATACGGGACAAATGTAGGAGGTCACATCCCGGTAATTATTTTGCCGGTTCTAATTCATGACAATCCCATATAATAGAGAAGGTTAGGTTAGGTAACCTTAACTGGTATATCTGGCGGAAATTTAATAATACGATGAAATATGCTAAAATAAAATATATGCTAGGATATTGCTGAATTCGAAGGAAAATATTCAAACCCCAGACATATTTCAATTTTGTTATTATTGTTATTTTAATATTGATTGACAAGACTATTTATTGATTTTATTGATGGAAAATTAGTATCGATTCAAATGTTAGATAGATGTATAACTGACTTTTTTGTAAAAGAAAAATAATAGAGAGTTTCGATTTCAAAAAAAGATTTTTTATTTTTATTTTAAAATATAATTAATGTAAACATTAGTTATAATTTTGTAATATTTATATTTTATAATATAACGTTTTAATCTTTCATCTTTTATGAATTTATTATTATATTACATAATATTATTATGCTGTTAAATGTCAGAAAAAAGTATTCACAATAATAAAAATACCTATTACAAAAAATAAAGGAATTATTTAAATTGTATTTTTATTTTTATTACTGTAATATATTAAAAACCGCACAAAATTTCACTAAAATGTGATTTCTGGTAACTCCCTTGGAGAATACTCCCTTTATATTACACTACTGGTTGATTGATATATTGTTATTGAGTCATTCAATTATATGCTGTTATTATTATTATATAGGTACATATTTATTACCAAGTAAACATTTCATATAATAATGAGTGCACACAATTAGTAAATTTGAAATCTATTAAAGTTTATTTAGTTTGTGTTTGTGTTTATTCATATTTAAATATTATGGATAACTTTACTGTCTTCACTTAGTACAATTTACACAGTGGAATGATTTTTCACATTTGAAGGGTTTCTATGCAAAACGTACCTACACTATTAACATTTTTGATAAAATGAAGTTAAATATCGATTCTTATGGTAAAATTGCCGATAAATCGATTAAGACTATTGTTTTTTTTTTTTGTCTAAATACACTATTTCCAAGCATAAAATGCATTTGAATTAGGGAATTTTTTCAAAAGTACTATTTCCAACTATATTTTTTTTCAAAACGTACTATCCAAAATATCCAAATATCGTAAATATCCAAAATTTTATCTCAAAACGTACCTACTATTTCCCGTGTTATTAGTAAAACAATGCAATTACATTTTATTCAAAATGAGCTATTGCCAAAACCGTTTTTGGTCTTAATTTTTTTGGTTAATTTGTATACAAATACTGGGGAATTTATTTCATGACACTTAAACGAATTACATAAAATATATCTGATATCATATGATAAACATTATATAATAAGTTTGTTTGTATCCATATGATTGTAAGTTACGGTCAAAGATCGTAATCTTGATATGCACTCATGTATGATAGTGTGAGGCGTAATTAATCCTAATGCGGAGTCGAGTATTAATTAGCATAATAGTATTGAAATTAATTAAAATTGAGCATTAAAATGTTGCGTTCAAAAAGAGCTCAACGTATAATTGAACAAAAATATTTTGTAAGTAAAATATTATATTAATATAATAGACTTTACATGGTTTTGGTTTTATTTTTATATCTTCTGTACTGAATAGGTAGGTACCTAATATTATAGTAATGTTTTAGTTTGATACATAATCTAGAATAATATTTAAATGATGGAAATTGAAGTTTTGATTTTCTATTCTTTATCTAAATTTATAACAATAGGTAGTGTTTAATTAAATATTATAATTTAAGCTACATTAGAAAAATGTTGCAAATAATGAAATTTGATTGAGGTAGACAAAGTAGATTGTTTATTTATTATTGCCTTATATTTTACAGATTAATAAACATTTTTAATTTTTGTACTATATATAGATTAGGTTAATTAAGAATGAAATCAATAATAGGTAGGTAAATATTGATAAAATTATATCATATAATATTTATATATAAATATAATTATATATATTATATTTTTTGTAAAACGTACTATTTCTTGGAAATAGTAAATATTCAATATATAAAATATCACTTATACATTTTTACTCCTGTAGGTAAATAGTAAAAGAAAATATCATTGTTTTTTTGAAATAGTATCTACGTTTTGCATGGAAATTCTTCATTTAACATGTCAAATTAATAGTACATGTAATTAATTTTAGATTCAAAAATCAAATGAAAATGACCATATAAATGAATACAGATCTAGATTGGAACTCACTTTTTTATGCTTACCTCGGTCTAATCCCCAAGATAATATTACGTGCAATAATATATAGATGCTTCCTAAATTCGATTTTGAATGGAACTTTTTCATATCTACTTTAGTGCATATGCATAAAATCATACAATTATATTGTGATAACACTATAGGTACCTATATAGTACCTACTAAAATAAAACAATTTTTAAATTTAAAGAACATGGTTAGAACTTAGAATAAGACGAGAGTACCTAATCTTGCAATCGAAAATTATAATATTAAGCAAAATATATATTGTTATATGTTTAAACTATAAATGTTTACATAAAAACAGTATCAGCAAAGGAATTTTGAGATTATTAAATATTAAAATATCATACCATAAATTAATAAATGTCTATGAAAGTATTTATGATATTAAAATTGTTTTTCAAATCAAAATCATAAGTGATTAGTATTTAAAATTATAAATTCGGTCAAAAGACATCCAAAAACAATATTGTAATTTTATTAAATTTCGTTGTAGCTTTTGTTTAAATACATATTTTTGCATTGCTTTTCGGAAATATTTCGCAAAAACGATGAATATTAAGAATTGTTGTATATTATTAATTGTAAAATCAATATATAGACCAGTATAGAAGGAGAAAGGAGAATAATTTGAATTTTTTTTAAATTCTCTATTTTGAGAATATTTTTTAATTCTGCTACTCCCCTATTTTTCAGTTAAAATATTAATACAATTTAAACAAACTGTTAGTTCAATAAATGATATAATTTTTTATATAGAAATATATAGTAGTATTAAGTATTATAATTGGTTTAAATTAAAAAAAAGTTTCCTTAACAGGAAAATTTACCGAATAAATAAGTGTTTTATGTTGAAAAAAATAAATGACCCGACGTATAAATAATATGTGTACGATGTATCTGTACTGGCTATTGTACAATTGTATTGCACTTAGGATCGTATCCACTATCCACGATTGAATTTTCACATAGAAAAGTGTAAAATCTATATAACTTGTATAATAATTTGTATAGCCATAAAGATCAGAATTCTTATTGGACCATTAGATTTATTGCGAAGTATAAGATATAATTATTTTATGAAATTACTAATAAAGTAAATACCAAACGTTTTTAGAATATAATTTTGCATATTTAGTGATTTTAAATTCTAAATGAAGTGAGGGGTTTATTGGTTTCATAATGTTTTTTTTTGGAAAGTAATTCATTTTGTAGAAGAAGTTGAATGAAAGAAGAGTTGAGAATTTTACACTAAATAACTTTTTTTGATAGAAAATTGATATTTTAGTTAGTATATGTAGGTACTAAAAAGGACATTTTTCGATTATCCTAGTAGATTTTATAAGCGTAAAAGAAAATGATCGAAAATTGTTATAAATTGGTATATACTATTCTTAATTAGGTACCAATATAATATCAAACTTTGCTCGGATTTTTTTTTCGAATGTAATGATTTATCTTTGCTTTTAAATCTATCGAAGAACCGATGGGACGATGGATCCACTTCCTCCACCTCATAAGCGTTAATCGGGGGGGGTGGGGAGTGGTATAAGGGGCTTAGCCAACTGAAGTCAAAACAAGCCCCCCTTCAATTCAAAGTGTCGTGATCAATTTTGAAAAATGTATACATTGTGATATGTATAAAATTATATTTGGGGTTCTCCAGTAATCTGAACCAATTTGCACAACCTAGCTGTATCTGTATCGCAGATTTTCTATAGTTTAAAAAATTTGGTTTATTTTTAGAGAATCTCCCGAGTCCTAATTGAACCACATGTCTTGACCAAAACTGTGTAAAAAAGTGAATGATGAATACGAAAGCTGACTTCTCCTCGGACGTTTTTCCGTCGAATCTCTCTCCGTCGATTTTCTTTCGAGCTCACATATTTCAATATTTCATATTATATCGTATAGGTACCCAATCGTTTTCGTCGGACTTTTAGACGGAATATCACGTCACCGATTACACCACCGCCTAAGTGTTCACACTGCGTTTATTTAAGTTCTCATTACGTATGCCAAAAATGTAACGGTACACCAATCCCTGGTTCGGCCGTGGAGGGGCTCTCGGACAATATTGACTTCGCGCGATGCGGTCAGGTTTTTTCCGATGCCTCTGGGTGGTATTATGTGCGTAGTTGAATCCCAGCGGTTACGTGCGGCCATACATATACACACCCGACGGCTGTTGTTGTCAGTGTCGTAAACAACAGTGTCCGACCGATGTGCGTATATTATTATTATTATTATTATTATTATTATTATTAGACAACAATATTATTATCATTTGATTAGGTATTTAGGTTAGCCAGTTTTTTTAATTTTTTTTTTTTTTTTTATTATACCTCGACTGTATAATACACAAACGTTTACGCGTACAACTATATAATATAATATACATTATACGGGTACCTATACATATTTTCCTTTTTATTTATTTATTTTTTATCAGATGTCAGACAGTTACTGAGTGATGCGTGTTATGACGTGAACTGTGGTCATAATATTGTCTGTATAGGTTTATCCGGTAATAATATGTGTACTTATATATATATATATGTTGCATGAACAATAAAATTACTGTGCAATTATGTCCGAATGCACGCCTATATGAATATGGCGAACCACCGTAAAGTCTTACACCGGTATAATGTGCATTGCACCGTGGAATTGGCGGTCTATATATTTTATTGGGCTATATATTATATTATATTACATTTGATAACATTATATGGTTTTCTAGGAAGTCAATGCATTTTCATTGTTTTACGTATATACTTTATGATTACATTAGATGTGCATTGTATGCATAATATAATATAGGTAGGTACCTATATAAAAATTGTGGCAAACGGTTTAAACTTGAAGCGTCGCCTCTGTGTCGGACTGGCATCAAAAGGGCCCCTAGTCCGCGATTTAATCAAATTGGCCGTAGCCAATGAAAAATACTAATCGTTACACGTCTTATTAAGAGGACAAATTTTAGGGGTTCTATATTATATAGGCAATTTTTAAGAAATTTTAATAAAAAAAATATCTAACAATTTAAAAATATTTAAGTACCTAGGTACCTACATTTTAAAAGTAATTAAATTTATTGTTGTATAATTAAGATATTTATTTACAAAACAGCTTAATAAAAAAAAGCTCTTTTTCTCGGACTGCAGAAGTTGTAATTTATTAAGAAACACATTATAGTATAGACACAATTATCTGTATTTTACCATCGTCCTTCTTTCGATAACATAAAATATAAGAAATGATGTTTATCAACTGCGAAAATTCTCTCAAAAAAAATGATTTTTATAAAATTAATAACTTTTTTTATGATTTTGTCTTTAAAATAAAGATAACGATAGAATTTGTAAATATTGTGTACAAATTTGGTTTCTTAATTAAGACACGGATTGAGAGAACATTTATTTTCGGTAAAATAACACACACGTACTCCAATCTTATAATACTATAATATTTTGAAAAAGGTAATATAAAATTTAAATAATCCTAGAAAATTAGATTGTTTATAATTATAATATATGCTTAATGTTTTGTAAAAGTTTTAGATTTTAAGCTCGAAATTTGAGCTAAAAAATTTATAGAAAATTTAAAAATGGATTCAATTAGTTGGAAGGTCATGCATGGGGCAAAAGTTAACTATTATTGATAACATAGTGAATTTTTTTAATAAAACAACATTGTTTAATTTTTAAACTTGATTTGAAATGTTTATAGGACGTAGATATATTAAAAATAATGAAAAATAAATTTTTAGTACTTAAGAACATTTTTAATCTAGTATTTGAAAAACATGCTATAACCATATAAGAAGGAAAAATTGTACATACTTAATATATATAGTATAATAAATTAATCTATGCCTTGGAAAAAATGGTAAAATTTGAAATATTATACATTTTGGTGATAAAGGAACATATAACATGATACCTACGTCCTACACGTGTATTGAGCCTGGGCATTTTAAAATAAATACTCAATTTAACTGAGTATTATAAAAGAAATTATCGAAAAACTTAATACATACTTTACAGAAAAATTAAAATATTATTTTATAGGCCATTACAAAAAAAAAATCAACTATTCAGACATTTTTACTATGGTTGTATAATACAAAGTTGTTAATTGTATAATTCTAAGGCTTACATTTCAAAATTACACTCAACAATCGAAAAAACCAATTTTAAAATTAGTCAAATTTGGAGAATCTTCCGGTAGTGGTAATAAATTGTAAAATCTGGAATGTTGTTAATTTTGTCAACAGTATACAATGTAACAATAAAACTAAAAATCATAACTTAATCCCAGTATTACAGTGGAAGATTAGTGATATATATACATATAGGTACATTTTAAATAAAATATGTAAATAGGTACGCCAACAGATTTAAAAAACAGATAAATCGTATAGAATTTTTAATATGATTGCAGAATATAAGAAATAATACTCGTTTATTTAGTAAATAAATATCGGGTCTGTAAATTTATTAATAAATATTATTATTCAAGTATGAGCAAGGGAGCCCAGAGGCCCAAAATTAGACGAGGGCCCAGTCCGCGATTGCGGACTAGCGGTCCAGGACAGTCCGACATTGAGCTTCGGTATCTTCTCGTTTAGTATATACAGAATATTATATATATATATATATATACTCGTATGGTTATATTATTTTAAACATTGTTTATTATCTATTTACATTAAAGTAAAGCGATAAAAAGAAAAAGAAAGAAAATTGAGTGGAGAGGGCTGAGTTCTAATCACCACCTTAATATTATAAGTGGCCAGGAAGTATACAGTATTTACTCGTAGATCGAATCGATTTAAAAAATCGAAATTATCACTTCGAATTTTAGATTTTGCGTGGAGCAAGGGAACTATTGATTTTACTACGATGTTTATTTTTAAATTTTGGAGTAAAGTGATTTTTTGATAGCTAATTCATTTTATATGGTACCTACTTTCTAGGGGTAATTTTTTTTTAATGGAAAAATAATAAATAAAATTGTTTGTGGTGGTTTTTTTATTAAAATTTTACTGAACTTCACTATCAGAACGAACACAACCATTTTTCGAATATTATTTTTGCTTTTAAATTTAAAATAATAATAATACACTATCATTTCCGAATACCAGAGAAATGATTAATCAACTGATTATCATGAAAATATGAAAATATGATTATATGAAAAACAAATGACTTTTTTAAAATATTTTTTTTTCTACAATGAAAATCATTGACTATCAATGTCAAAAATATAAAAATAAATGTCAATAACAATGACTTTGTACTCTAGTAGTTTGAAAGGCCTTAGCTATTTTATCTTTTGAGAAAAAAAAATGGAATCGGATTTTTTGGAGGAAAATGGTCTCACCCGTCGAAATAGGTAATATGTGTTTATTTTTATTAATATCTTTTTTTTTAAGTCTTAAAAATTGGTCGCAGGATACGTGCTCGTAAATTAAATTTGTTACCGTAGTGTTCCTACACTGATGAATACAATTTAAATTGATTGCAATTAATCACATATTGTTGTTCTCTTAATGAGATTTCTGTAAGATTGTTGTAGATATTTCAGATTGAGTTCCACAGAAACAAGTTGACTCGAATATAGGACATGAAAAACTGTGAGTTTGGAGGCGATCGACAAATCCAATAGAAATCGTTTAGGATTTTTGGCGTAACATATGTATGAGGCTAACAAATTGAACATTTTATAAGTTTAATTATTTTGATAAAATATTTTTTGAAAATAATGTAGATATGTAGATACATTGAATTTTAAATATCGGTAAGTAGCATAATATTGATTTTCAATATAGGTAGGCAGGTACCTGTAATAGAGATGGATGGAGAATTGGTTGTGAGACGGGATGGTCCTAGCGGCCGATTAACCCAAGAAGAAGAAGTAGGCAGGTACCATATTATTAATATTATTATCTATTTTATAATAAGTATCTATTGGAAATTGTTGTGAATAATATTATTGTACTTGAAGGTCAATATATGCGAGTCTATATTATGATTTATGTTTGAATTCTTATACGATAGTAATACAAAGAATACATACATTGGATTTAGTAAATAATGTTATTTAATATAAATACGGAAAAATGTTTATATGGTAGGTATATTATATTTTTATGCATATACCTATAGTAGAGTTGTTATGACGTATTATTTACAACTATAAGTAGGTATTATTAATGTCAAAGTAATGTCAAAACGGGCTTGGATCCGGGTTGAAAATTCACATATCGCGAACATGTTTTAACCATTTTTGAACCCGAAACTCAGAAACGTTAAAAGCCAAAACCCGAGAAAATTGAACATTTTTTACCAATTTTGACTTCTTGCCGAATATTAATAATAATAATAGCACGATAATAATGTAATACAATATCTTTAATTTTTGGATTAGTGAATGAATTATTATAATTCGTTTTTTGAAATCGAGATATTATTGTTTTATAAACTATTTATGTCACAACAAATATATTTTTATTAAACTTTGATCTCAAAATATTAATTTCGAATTTTTATTAAGATACGAATTGTAGATAGATGATATATACTTACCTACTCTTAATTTTTATTTTTATTCACTTTAGTTTGTTTTACGAAATATATTTGCGGTAAAATAATAAACATTATTAATATTATATAACCAATATTATATTATTATATATTAGGTACTTATATATAGCATATAACTATTGTATAATAAACAAATAAAACAATTGTGCTGCTATAATGGGTCTGTATAACGATAAATAATATTTAATATTATACTTATCCATATTAGTCTGTAATATAAAAATGTTTTCATATAATGCACTGTTTTTTTGTTGTATTCAATGATGTAGGTACACAAAGATGGACGGCGTCAGTTTAAAAATATTGGTACACGTTTCGTTACAAGAACATTTTTTATTACCTACATCGTGATTTACAAAAGTGTGGAAAGTTATACGTACATATACCTAATACTATAAAATTGAATATATTTAATATATTCCTATTTGTAATTCATTTAAATTATATATTCAAAAATTGTAAAAATTATGTATTCAAAAGTGTTACAGGCTTAACAATATATTATTTATACATGTATATTAACTCCTTTATAATGCATTTTGAATTTAGGTCGATAATTTTAATGCATGCCAATGATGTGTTTCAAAACTATTGCTGGAAAGGATTTTGAAAAAAGTGGTATTAACTCGGTGAGAACGTTATTATTTCTTGTGTTTACCAATATTGTAATAATATGTAAAAAAAAAACTACAATGTTGCGCCTCGATCTCTCGGCCTGTTTATGACTTCAAAACACCTGTTGTACCAATTCTACGATTAAATCGTGTGAGTAAACACATATTGTATTAGGTAAAACAGTACCTATACGCTGTATATATAGCCGAGATTCTGATTTTGATATAGGTGCCACTTTTTGTGTTTTTTTTTTTTTTTTTTTTTTATTATACGTATAGGTACATAAAGTCTCTAGGAACGCATTTCGCCGACCATCCGCGGTAGTCGCGTTATGTGCGTACCTCTCTATATTATAGTTCTACATTAGAGCCAAAACCGTAATGATACGGTGAGCGATGATGGCAACAAAATATATACTTATATATTATATTTTATATATATATATATATATATGCATATATGTACACTTGTGTACATAATATGTATGTGTAGTGGTTATAAAATAATAATAGTAATAATGTTATAGGCAAGCACGTAGAATTTTCGTTTATTTTCCGCATTGTGAGGTAACGCGCAAGACAAATATAACATAATATAATATTATGTCATGTGTGATGATCGTGGTATTGAATTTACCGAAGTGTTTTTGGACGCCTCCCTGCTAAAATATATTTACCCGTTCCACCTCCTCCACGAATATTTTTAAAATTTCAAATATATGTTTATTATTATACACTTTATACTTATTTGCAAAGATGGGCTGCAGTATATAATGAAAAAAATAATTACGATTTAAATTCCGTTAACTCAAAAGCCTTCGGTTGAACAGAAATAGGGTCGGCAATAAATTATTTCAATTTATTGTGCTTCTAAAGATAAAACGGAAAGAATTATTAAATCTGCAGTTTAGTAAAAGTCAATTATATTTTTATATCTCATTAAAAGATCAGTATTATTGTATCGTTAAAATTAAATAACAACGTATTAATTTGTTCACATTTTAGTTTTTTAATAAGTACTCGTTTATCAAGTAGATACCTATAATAATTATTTCTTAAAATATGTTATTTGTAACAAACTCGCAAAAATCGTTCATCTTCATTATCTGTTCATTAACTGACAACTTGAAGATAATATAATATGACTGTGAAAATGAATTGAAAAAAGTTAATAAGTTAATACAATGAAAATGTAAAATATATAGTTCAGCTAGTTAGTTATAAAATGGAAATAATAATAATTAACTAGTTGAGTTAAAAAGCAAAAAAATATTAATGCCTTTTTAACTATCTACTCAATAATGTATTTAATAAATACTTTAAATATTAAATCATTGATAGTGATACATTTGTTCATCTCGCCTTGTTGAAAGACTTAACTATATACATCACGTCATAATATTATAAATTGTTTACCCGAATGAAGCGATTTGACATGGTAAAAAGGATTATTTCAAAATAATAATATATTATATCATATTTTTTTCTAGCAAAATATAATTTATAATGATAAAAATTTTTATCACAAAATAAAATTAAAAAATATATTATATTCTAAAAGTGTATTTAAAGTTATTTCATTAATTGTATTAGCAAGTAGTACTTAAATCTGTTTATATTTGGAAATATTAAAGTTTATAGTGAACCTATATATTTGCCATTTGGCATACTTATATATTATTATTTTTTTTTTAAATATTAATATAAAATTCTTAAACTCATTTTTTTCATAAAATAGTTTAGAAAACTTAATTAATAAATGAGTTAATTGAAATATCAATAAATACAAACTTTATGTTTATACACGTGTAAGCACCTATAATCATTATTATTATGTATCAAAGTTATATTTAGTAAAGTTATGAGGGCATAATGGTTGCTTTCCGAAGTTAAATAGATAGATAATTTTTAGACGAATTGTCTGTCGACCATATACGAGTTGCCTTTCGGATAAATTATGCATTTTATCGTACCCATAATAATCAATTGAAGTCTGATCAAGTTCTTTACATACAACAAATAAGTAATATTTAAAATAAAATGCGTATCACTGGAGTCTGAAACTTATTTTGACGAACAACTTTTATATTACATGGGTACATTTTCAAAAAAGTTTCGAACCATTAACTATTTTATCAGAGATAATTCCGTTCCAAATTAGTTATTATACTTTTTTAATAAATTATTGTTATATTATATTCTATTGTAAGATAATTCGTGTGGATATTTTTCAATTTTTGGATGGCACTTTGTATATAACTATCTGTAGACTTTCATTTGTATATTTTGGCAATTATAGTATGCTCCAAATAATAAAGGTAGGTAGTACTAAGTAAGTACATTATATAAGTAGGACGTAGGTATACCATGTATAGGGGCAATATGAATTTAACATACTTTTTCATAATACATTTTTTTCATTATAATAAATCATATTTTTAGTAATACTTAGGCTGGAAGTCTATCTAAATCTGACATTTTCGATCACATTATTTAGTTTTTTTTTCAAATGGAAATTTTCATCGAAATATTGATAGGGAATTTTGTGTATGTTTTACGTTTTTTTTTGTCTAAAGTATAACTTAATTATGACCTCGGCTCTACTAATGCTAATTGGGTAAATTCACATTTTATTTTTATTATACATTTTTTTAGAGATATTCCGAGATTAGCTTTTTAGCATATCATCACAAACATATTTTAAGATATTATAATATGCAAACTTTTTGTTTTTCTTAATATTAATACTTCCCAATAAATGCAGAATAGTTGGTATTTATTAATTTTATACGACTAAATAATACAGTTTAATATTAATTGAGGTTTCGATTGACGGTTAGAAGATTTTTACCACACTTAAACCTCAGCCTCCAAAGTTAATACAGAATGTATTCGAATATAGATTAAAATAGTAATTGCTATTTTATTTTTAATTACCTTAAGTATGATTTATAATGGATTTTTTAAATAATTACTATAAATATTATTTTTAATTAAAATGAGTTATCTAATTATTAAAATTAAATTAGAGGTACTTTGAAAATAAAGAAGGACGATTTTCTAGGTTATTTGAAATTATTTCATGTATATTTAAAATTCTTAACAATAACAATAATTATTATAAAAAAAAAAAAACATTGAAACGTTAATTATGAAATAATCTTAATTTATTTATTTTTATACTTCAACAATAATATAATACATTTATTTATTTCTGAAAAAGTATTTCTATTTTTGTAGTTTTCAAATTTAAATACAAGCATGTATAGTTCAATAAGAATTTATTTTTGAAAATTCGACGATTAATGAATACGATAATGATAATAATTATATGATACATGTAATAAATACACTTTAAACTATGTTTAGAGTTTACAATTTAAATATTGTTTCCCTTAAATCATCAATAATTTTCAGGTATCTACCAATTACAATTTTATTTTAAATATTTATAATTTATTATTATGAATAGGTAGGTTGAGCACGGATTATAGTATAATAATAATAATAATAATAATAATATATAGCACAAGAAAACGTTGATTGATTTTTTTCAATATATTGCAGTGAAAATAATTATTTATGTAAAAGGTGAAACTTTAAATATTTAGTAATAGTAGCAAGAATATTGGCATGGGATTACCTATTTAAATATTAGTATTGTATTTTTATTTATTTTTTTTTGAAAACGAAAAAAAGTTGACGCTCTCGAATGGAATTTAAATTATTAGCTATACTACACACGATTTAAAATGTAAAATATACACTAAAAACTTTCGTATTTTGATTCACGATGTCATAAAACGGATGTCGGGTATATATTATACATACGATGATTTATCAACATAACTAAACAGAAATAAACATATGTAAATTGCACGAGAGTTAGCACGAGGACTACTTATGAATGATTATATATAGGTATATTTCTAAAATCCAACATCAATACTGGTTCCTTTGAATTAAATTCTACATTTAGTTTGGTTTTAAATATTGTATTATTTCAATTATTTCCACACAAACTGTATAGTATATATATAGGTATAGGTGCACCTTGTAAAAAATAATAATATTATTATCAACAACATAATATTATGTTCGTGAAATATCGAGTTTAGAGTTTGTAGTTTAAAATTTCAGTGGCACGCTTAAAATGCGTAATCTGTCATATTTTGTTCGGATAAGATGAAGTTCAGGAACTCATATTTAATACAATTATGCACGTAAATATACTGCACATTGCACACGACATACAATAATATACACGACCTCATTCGAGTAAGTATACCTATATTATTTTTTTGATTTATGTACGGTATTCTCTTTAGGTAGATATACGAATTGTTCGTTTATTATAATATTTCGCCGTCGTTCGACGAAACAAGTTTTATTCGATGTAACTGGGTCGTAAATATAAATACGAAAATACGTTGTCGTATCCCAGGTTCTCAATACAATATTTGATTAAACTCAATATTATATAATATTGTTGATTATTGTGGGTAACCTAGATTGCATGCACATATATAGTGACTTTACCAATCGCACATTTTGTCTGGACGTTTTAATTTCGGAAAAAATGCGAACCGTTTAATGACATTTATATACGAGTAGATATAGGTACTTTAGTATCGTATAAACTGCGTATCAATATAATCGTATATACATATATATATATAATTGGGAGAGGAAAATTAATCATAAAACAGTTGAGAAAATATATTGCCGGGTTTGCGGTATCAATGCCACAAAATAATGACAAATTAACGTGATTATTTTAATTGTGTTACGTTAGTTCGCATGGGTGGTTTTATTGTTGGTATTATTTTGCGAATAATCCCGGACAATAATTTCTAAAGTATTTGGCGATTGAAGCGACGTAAAGAATATTATGGAAACGTAAACTAGATACCTATATAATTACGCTTTATTTTGACGGTGTTAATAATATTACTTTTCCGACGTATATAGGTACCTACCTGTTATTGACTAGGTACATTGATATACCTACTTGGGTACGTTAAATAAACTTAAAAATTCGATTAATAAAAAATAATAAAAAATTTTTAATACCGATTATATATACTAGTTATATAAAATCAAGGATATAATACGATAATGACCAAGCGGTGATGGATAATGTTGTAATTTAAACAGAAATCAGTCCATTAAGAAGACGCTATACACACCCAAGTCATAGGACGTTTTGGTATATAGGCAATTTTTTTTACCAAATTTGAAGAAAAATGGAAATCAAGCAAATATTTAAAAGTAATTTTAAAATAGATCTGTGTGAGTACCATTTTTTTTTTATTGTCGTATAATCACAATATTAAAAAAAAAAAAAACATTATCACGCAATTCAAATGTCGTGTAACTTAAAAAAAAAAAAATGTAGAAACAAAATTGTACCACCATTTAAAAGATTTAAAAATAGTATTAATAAATTAAAAATATAATTTTGTAACAAATATAAAAAATACAACATAATTTTGAAAATCTAATTCCAACAAAACATCGAAAAATTGTTCAACTTTTAAACGGTGTATAATTTAAGTTTCAATGTGCATTGTAGACTTTGTAACATTTTAATTACGAAAGTACTATTTCGTTATCAAAATTTCTTAGTGATAGCGTCCTCTTAATAGTATATTTAACAAGAATAGATATAATGCATTTGTGTAGATGTATGGGATGTGCCTATAATATTATTATATAAATAATACTACAAACAAAAAAATACTAATTATAATAACACAAAATTATTCTCAATATATTGTTAATGGCATATTGATATAATCACAAAATATATGTATCCTTTATAGTTTATTACATATAAATATGTAGGTACTTAGGTATTATACATTTATTCGAGCAAAAAGAACTTCTACTTTATTATTTGAATATCCTATATTGTTAACTTATTCATTAAATTTAATAAATACGTTTGAATAGACTTTATAGGATTTACAATATTTTCAGTTTTTATTTGTGATATAGTTTTGACCTCCGACAGACTAATGATTGAACCCACAAATACATATATTTTTATATTGGTTTAATTATGTAAGTTCCATAATTTTCATATTTGTGTATACATAAAACCATATTTTGCATGAGATGACACTTGAAATGATAGGTATATTTATTTATCAAGCAACACTATATAATTTACAAGTTTATTATATTTGCTATTTTAGCAAGGTCAGACAAGTTAACATTTTAACAAATTTAATTAAGGAAAAAGTTAACTAAGATTTATTTGATAACTTCGTTAAGTTAAAGTCAATATATTATGAGAAAATAAAGGTAAATTGTCTAAGGTAAAATACAAAAATGGTTAATTAAGCCACCAAATATTTTAACTATTTAATATTTTTCAAAATAATATTTTAATGTTCTTAATAAGTATAAATATATACCTAAGCATTATGATAATTTCAATTTGTATTTTCTTTTAACCCAAATTCAACTTAATTATATGTGTTTAAATTTAAAAAATCTATGTATTGGTTTTACATTGTTTATTTTTTTTCTTTGTGAGAAAACTTTTGACTAGAATAGTTGAGTGTGAATTTTGGAGTGAAGAGCTTTTATTATAGTAAATTAGTAAATTGATTCTAATTGGTACTTTGAAGATGAAATTTTTTAATTTTTCCAGTAGTTTCCTTAAGCATAATGAAAAACTGTATCTTTTATAACGGAAATATTTTATAAATGTAGGGGAAATAACAAAATAAGAAATTGTATTTTCAAGATTACCTATTTTGATTATTACACCGAAGCTCTGTTCAAAATCGTTATATTGAATGCAATGATTTATCATTGTTTTTAAATTTAATATGTCCAATACCAGTATGCTACCCGACAAGCGAAGTGCACATTTTTATATTATTCTATTTTTTATTATTATATAACCTATTTAATATATTATAGGTAACCAGATTTTTATGATTATGTTTAATATTTATATAATGTACTAATGTAGGTACCTACCTTATAAATTTACTTCAAATTTCTAATTTTCTATTTAATATATATATAATTGTATAAAATTTAATTGAAGTTAACTCGTCTGTTACATAACTAGTAGAAGTTAATAGGTACTATAAAAATGAACTCATTATTTAACTTAACTTTTAACACAACTTCAATTTTTACCGTGTTATAATGTCTGTAACCTTGTATTTTAGTATAATATGTAGTAGTTTGTACGTATATTTTTTTAAAAATCGTTGTATGTACCTAGTTTAATACAATATTTTAAGCAGAAAAATGACTTGTAATTAGTCTACTTTATTTTATTGGAATAAAATAAATCAATATACCTGCGTAGTCTGGTTTGATCCAGTTAAAACCCATTGTAGATTCAGTTCGTCCTCGGTATTTTTTGTGTTTATTAAAAAAATATTTCTAAAGATGTTATTTTAATAAATATATTTCATATATTTCAATATGAATTATTAGACTGATTTTGTATTAATATAATGTTTCAACCAGATATACCTATTATGATCTTCACATTTATAGGATGTTATATACTTGAATTTGATTTATCTGTCTAGATAGACAATAAATGGGCAAAATATAAAAATTATGCTACTTAAAATAAAAATTCTGGTATCAGTTTAATTTACAGCTGCAGCACATATTAAAAAAATTTAAGGAATGGAATATTTTCGAAAGTATTTCGAGCTTTTAATTGCAAAATATCGTTAGATAAAAAAGTCGAACGATGAACTAGTTAAAAAAATTAAATACTAAAACTCTTTACAAGAATACTTAAATACTCAAACAATGTTTTACGAAATGGCTCCGGTTGTTCTTGAAAACTTTCCATTCTCAAAATTTAGTAATTGGTGTTTCAACTATAAATTTAATTTAAACGTCACAATTGAAATTAGAAGTATTATATATATATATATACGTAATATTTCCTATATTTCCAATTAGATAGACAGAGATTCTCTTAATATATAGTATATTGGTCCAATTTAGTTTAATATTTACAAAATAAGATTGATCTAATCAAGTTTTTTTTAAATGTATTGATAAAAGATTTTTCTAGATATTCATGTTGACCTAGTTTGGGGTTCAATATACTTAGATAATAATTTAGTTCAGTCTAATCCAAGTTTATGTTATACAGGTAATATGTTTTACATCTCATTTGGTTCTATATGCGAAATTATGGACCATGTAGATCGTTATATTTATTTATAACGATTGTGTTTGAGGGGTTATTTATACAAACGTTTTTCATAAAAGAACTACATATATTATTATAATTCAATGACTCTGATGCGATGTATAATTTTGAAAACATATATGATGTCTTTATCATACCAAAAATTCGATGTATCTATCATTTGAATATTGTAGATATAGATCAACGTTATATAGACAATAATTAACATTAAAAATTACGAATGATAATAAATATTATATTTTAATTGTGTATAATATTTATGATAATAAACTGCATTTATCGAAATCTTATATTTTGTGATACAGTTTGATACAACATTTGACTACCATTATAAAATATAGTACCTACCTATATTATATAGGTATTTAAATTCATTATTTTTAATAGATACTGTTTATTGGTCATATTAATTATTCATTAAATGTATAATAATATATGCAATAATTGAGCCTAAATCATATATTATAATTATTATTACAAAATGATATACACATATTATTAATAAATATCTAATAAGTAACTACTTATTTCTATTAAAATATTATGTTAAATCATATATATGTATAAAATGCAATATACCTAATTGTATATTAATTAAGTCATTATGATTAGTCATTAATTAATATATTTGTGAAGAGAAAATTACAATTTATCTTTATAAAATGTAAGAATTATTATTGTAATATTGAATAATATATAGAATCAACTGTACAATTTTTAATTCATTTAGTTATATGGCTCAATCATATTTAAATTTATGTGTACCTACTTATCAATTTATGAACTTTTGTAGTTAAAAAAGATTGGGTTTTAAATAAAAAATTAGATTTAATAAATATTAGATATTACTGGTTATAATTAGTTGTACAAAATAATATTTTAAGATTTCATAATATTAAGTTAATTAAGACTTGAGATTAATTAATGGCATATTTTTCATAAGTCCAGCATATATAATATGTACCTTCCTATATATATATATATATGTGTATATAGTATGTAATAGGTATATAAAATAGTAACTGTATAAATTATATACACATTTTTTCTTTTAGTTAAAGTTAATTAGATATATTAAAAACAAAAAAATTAAAAATTTAAATTTAAAAATTTTAAAAACATAATCAAAATTAGTTTTGATATATTATATGAATTTATTATTATACGTAATAATTCGTCGAAATTCAATTATCTATGGATGTTTTGTTAAATTCTTTGAAAGATAGATATTTGAATAGGTAATGTATTTACTCAATATTCAGTACCTACTCATTCTAATAGCTAATAATGATTATAATAAAGATGGAAAAGTTGATAGTTAAGAAGTAATTTTAAATTCGAAACTGAAAATTGCAGTTCAAAAGGTTATGCGCAGGTACCTAATT
Organism: Pemphigus obesinymphae; assembly: GCA_025469235.1. NCBI lineage: Eukaryota > Metazoa > Arthropoda > Insecta > Hemiptera > Aphididae > Pemphigus > Pemphigus obesinymphae. Next base: position 34,584 of record JAIPRL010001026.1, read on the forward strand.
ATTAACAATATTAAACTAATATACTATCATAAATAATTATGGTCGATAATCACCGATAATGAATTTAATAAATTAGTTTATGACTTTATATTAGTTAAATATTGATACTCGATTTTATAATTTGTTTGCCCTCTTTATGTGTAGGTACAAAAGTATTTTAAAATCATCATAACATTTAAATTTCATTTTATCCAGTCATTTATCGTTATAATATATTATAGTAATTCCACGTTATTTATATATCTCACGTATCGTATATATATATATATTACATTTATCTATATTGTATTTACGTTATACTTACCATATATTACGTAAGCACGTGTTGCTGTTATCATTAATCTTTGTAAAATGTATTTCAAAAGGGTTTTCATATTTATCAGTAAACGAATTCAATGGGTATGTTCTATGCTTCTATATATATTTTATTTCTTTGTTAGGGTTTTAAAGACGTATATTAATTGAACGCTAGTATCTATTATACTTGTGTATATATATATATATATATAGTATGATGTAGCTGAAATACAGAATGCACACATCGGTGTTATGTACGCAGTAATAATGAAATCGATCGGAATATTACCGAACCGAAAATAAACATTATCTAAAATATCATATTTTACACGTTTTTATATAGGTATTATTTGAAATAATAATATTAAAATAAGACATATTATCAGCTGCGACGAACCGGCGTCCGACATTGTCGTAGTCACGCGTTTGTCCCAATTAACACGCGGTATTACGAGTAATTAAAATTTTTTTTTAAAAAAATCACACACAAACAAACAACAACTTATTATATATTAAATACTCGTACCTATATAATATAATACATTATATATATATATATACGAGTATGTGTATATCTGTCCCTACGTGATTCCATACGGTATTTTTCAGGGAGCAGAAGAGAATAAAAAAAAAAAAAAAAAAAAAAAAAAAACATTAAATAGTCGATGACCAGATCACATACAACACGTTCACCTGACCCAACCCAACCGGTCTTCGGCATTCGAGTCACGGTACTCCTGTACACACAGACGTAATCCAAACGTATACGCGGACCGCCATATAGTGGGGCAGCTGAAATGGAAAGCGATTTCGTCGTGACGCTTCAGTATCCGAACAGACATAATGTTTGATGGACAAAAGCAAATTAGATAATAAATAAATAGCTCGTCGTAATCAGTTAATAAATATAACCGCGTGGTTTCTATATACGTTTCGGTACAAGTTATATATTGTAACTATTTCGTATACCTGCGTTATTATTGTCCGTATTATCAGACCGTACTTATAAAGTTGTTATTATTATCATCATCATTATCATCATCATCATCGTTATTATTGTACTGTAACCACTACCTGTGTAAACTTACTGTAAAGTTTTCATAAACGACGCCTTGCACTGCGGCGGATCCAAAAAACTGCCGAATATAATGCTCGATGAACTGCGACTGCTGATGGTATTATTGTAGTATCAGGATGAGAACGTACCGAGAGAACAAGCACATCGAACTAGCTCAAAATATGAAATTCGGCCCTTACAACATCAGGTAAATACCCGTTAATATATATTATTATATTTATGAACATATAGACAGTAGGTACCTGTACTCGTCTAAAAAAAAAAATTCTAAAATATAAAAAAATGCAATAACTCAAAAATCTGCGAACTTTCAATAAATCTTAGCAATAATCATCCTTATACTCACAAGTTTCAGTATATTAAATTCTCCTAAAGTATATTATATAATATATAATATTGGTTCCATATGTGCGAAAAGCGTAGCATCTATTGCATATAATAATATATCTACGAGTAAATATTACGATAGTATCTATATAATCTATTACGTAACCTGCACAATAGTTTTGATTTTCGTTTTGGTTCATCATTTGAACTTTGAAATTGTGTTCAGTGCAAATTTGTTTTTGTCTCAACTTTGTTTTAACCCATATGAAGGATATTCGTTACACTAAACAAATAAAATATAAAGTTTATGTCTTAAATAATTAGACTCCAAAAATCAAAAAAAAGTTATGAACAAGATACAAAAATTGGGTGTGTGTCACTCGTCTAATTCTACTCATTTCGGTGTAAATCACTGTATTTATCATGTATATATGTATGTATTTAAATCGATTTCAAAGAAAACTCAGTTTACCTAAAAATGGTAAAAATAATTATTAAAAATGTAGGTATGCCGTAAATTTAAATCCTTAAATGTGATTATTTGTACCGTTTTTCAAAAACAATTTTATAAAACATTAAGATATTTAAAAATAAGATTTCTAAAGTATCATGTATGCTAAATCAATATATGGTTACGTGATTTGTTTTTATAGAACTTTTATCGTCTGAAATAGTGTAAAAAAAAAAAAAAACAATATCACATCGTATAGTAAAACCAATACAATTTCCCTTTTATTTAGAATCCATAAGAAACATTAACATATTGGATTTTATTAAATATATTTGAGTACATGGTTGTGCATACAATTGGTTAAATTTTGAAAACAATTATTTTAATTTGTTGAATTTATATAAGTATATATTTGCTGGCTTCTATTTTGTAATTGTCCAGGAGAGATTTTTTCTTTATAAATGGATATTTTTTAAATTTAAAATGTGTGTCTTTAAAAAATTAATAAGATGAAAGTTAATTTTGAAAAAAATATGGATTTAAAACCATTTAATTCCAGCAGTATATCAGTACATCAGTAAATGAAATGTACCTTGTATATTAAGTTTATAATCATTGGATAAACTGCGTAAATGTGATAAATGCAATTTTATGATTGGTTGAAAACTAAAGTTATAAATTAAAATTTTAATCATTTATAAAATGAAAATGATACTTTGTATATTGGTGATTTCATTTATTAATTTATTATTCGAATGGGTGCGAGAGTATAAAATGTAATAAATATAATAGTAATTGAATAATGACAATTTTATCGACATTCTCGAAAGTTTAGCGTGGCAATGCCAAAAACAATTACATATGAAGCACGATTTAAATAATAAATTTACGTTGGAAATTTGTAGTATAGAAAATCTGAAATAAATAATAAGAATAAACCCAATAAATGACCAGGTCCATGGGATGGCGGCGAATATGAAGAATACATAAATATCACATGTATAAGTCGTTGTGAAAATAGTTAGCTTATTTAGGACAAGTTCTATTTATCCACAGGAGAGTATTCTGCAGAGATAACACACTTATACAGTCGAATGACTTGTTCGGAATTTGCTCACAGAAAAGAAGGTCGGGACCATTATGATGTAAACCAGCTAAGATAAACACTAAATCTGGTTACTGATCCCCGACAACTTTTATTTCGTATGATTTTCCCCTCTTCAAATGTAATTACTACAAACAAAAATTTACTCTCACTCTATGTCACCAGGTATAGTAGCTATTACGTAACACCTTTATAAAAACAAATTTAATGTTTGCCAAATTATATCCGCCATCCGGGCAGGAAAAATCATGCATAGGTAATTATTTACCTATAATACCGTATACTATAACTTTATTTCTGATTATGATCCACGAGGACATGGGTCATGGGTTCGGGTCTAAAATGTTGTCTTCAATAATTTACGAATCGTTGTGACCCATTCATAATCCATTTTCACGGGGGTCTAATTATTTTTCAATGCTAACGATAACCTTTGAAAATTTCTGATTCTTTGGTTGTAACCTGAAAACGTTCTGAATATATACTCATATTTGAGTTTATGAAAATCTATTTATGAAAAAAAGAATAGAAAAATATAATAACTAATGTTTAACGAAGAACATTTGATACAAAATTGTTTTATCCAATATAATATTACAAAATTGTTTAGCTTTAGTTATACATATGCGACGGAAAATATTTATTTTATATTTTACTGTAGGAACTGAATTTATATTAATGTATTATTTAATAATAATAATATTAAAATTTAAATAGGTACACATTTTATGATCATAAATTACAATATTTTTGTCTTGTCATAATAATATAATATAAATTAATTAAAAACATGTAGGCACACGTGTACATATTACGAACACTATAGAATATTTGAGAAATTTAACAGTTCACGGTAAATATATAACTCAGTAGTCAGTAGGTATACCATACTATATTTTGATAAATTATCTGAGGTATATCTAAATCATTGTGGTTAATTATAATACCCAGTGGTTAATCTCTCTAGACATATAAGCATTAATCATTTTCCTAATAATCTTTTAAAACACACATCCATGATTTTGTCAAATATTAGATTTATAATAATTAATGTAATTGGTTTATTTATATATAAGTAATAAGTAATTTAGTTAATTAGCAGCAAGTAAATAACTGTCATAAATCAGTTGTATATTATTAGAGATTTATTCTGTTTAGGGGGGGGGGAGGGTTGGAAAATTTTTTCGAACAAGTATATTAGATGGCCATCCTATCCTCCAAATAATCACCTACCCTTCAATAATTGACACAAATTTAATTTACCTTTAAGAAAATTTAACACATAGTATTTTAAACGATTCTGTATTGGAAATTTTAAACTCAAAATGTATTTAATTATAGGTGTGTGGTTGGTTATACATTTTTAGACTCACATAATGAAGCTCTTTTATGGGGTCTTTTTAGTATTAAAATATAATAAATCGAGTTATATAGTATAGGACCTATATTTTAAAATGTTTGTTAGTAATGACTAATTTGTTAAAATGAAAAAAAAATTATAAAGAAATTAACTGGTTTGTATCTTGTCAGTTGTTTTAGAACATTTATAGTTATACTTATTATTATTTGTTTGGGGTTTGGAACCAATGATTAATACAAATATGGTTTTGATCGAAGTTTGGTTTATTGATGTGTTTTAGAAATTAATGCACAAAAAGAAAAATATTTTTATAACATTTTCCTTGTGTATAAATAGATATTTGAATTAATTGAAAAAATAACGGTAATTTACTTGATGGAATATTTGATATGGAATGAAGAAAAATAGTAGATATTCGAATACGATGTGCGTGCTGTAAACAAGGTTCGATCAACTAATAGAAAGTAATTGTTATTATTTGTATTTAAAACTATAAGAAAAATCAACAAATCCATCAAATAAAAAAAACCACCTCATGAAAGTGATTTTCTGGCGGACGTATCAAATCAAACATAGGTTTCTCCTTAATGGACATTGGACATTAACTTGGATATAATGAATAAAAAAGCAACAATTGAACAAACAGACTAACCCATGTTTAGTTGAATAATAAAAAACAAGATAACTATATATTGTTTTCAATTTCCAAATGTTTGATAATTATTGGAAGCCCACAATCAACGTCTGCTGATAATTTTGACCAAAAAAAGTCATAATCATCTTAATGAATATTGTACCCTATAGGGTCCAATTTTAAAAATTCATATTGAACGAAATATAGATTTTGAAGCCATAATGCCATATGTTCAAACTCAGTAAATGAACATTTTGTTTTACAAACATTAGGACAGTAATGCAGTAATTAAATAGTTAAGTTCTGGGAGGGTCTATTCCCATCATACCTTCCAAATATTACGACACTGTTATGGACACCTATTTACATTTTATTATTTTGTATTATGATATAATTTATTGACAACTTTTAAAATATGATAAAATATATATTATGAGGACTTTTGATAAAACATGGTCAAATTTACGTTTTCTAAATGTATCTTAAAAACGTATTTAACCTATGTGAACACTGAACAGTGTTGAATTAAGGTATACTTCAAGAAAGTGGCGTTTCCCCGGGAATCTCATTTCCCCTTTTAGAAAATCAGATTAGATTATATTTATTAGATAAATTTCATTTCCTTCAACTCTGAAAGTAGTATTGAAGACTAAAAAAAGGCCCCTCCCTAGAAAATATATCTGGATTTCAACACTATGTATGAATTTATTTAATTATCGAATTCCCAAGTTAATATTTGAGGGAGGTTTTACATTAAAAATTGTAGGTTTAAAAGTTTAAAAATACTATTTTTAGTATATTACTCTTCGAAATTTTGTCGATCATACATTACAATAATTTAATCGTATGTAAAAAGGCACCAAAAATGGGAAAGTTATTTAAATTAATTAAGTTAAATAAATCTAAAATCATTCAGTTTAACGTTAAAAGTTAATAAAAAAATAATTAAAAAAGTTAAAATGAAAAATAATAGTAACTTAACTCAGTTAAAACAGTTTAGTTATTTTATTTTACATATTTATATTATTCTTAAAAAATTTGATAACTTTGCAGAAAATGTAACATTTTATAATATTATATGTAGTTACTCATTTATTAATTATTATACTCGTACTTGAATTTAAATTATAATGGTAATGGATAATGAATTCCCGAAATAGCTCATCATCAATGCTAAAAAATTTAACTAGATGACAATAGTAATTAACTATAATATATACAATGGACATTTAAAGTAGGTACTTGATAGTATTAGTTATTAGCCAAAATTAGTTGAGTATAACAAGTTTAAAAATATTACATTTTTAATTAGTTAATGCCCATAGTTCTGCGGTTACTATAAATACACAAAATATTAAAAACAGTTTCAGTCTGTAAATTAACGAATATAACTATATTAAAATCAATAAGTATGTAACAATCATGTAACTTTATTGATAAATGTACAAAAATTAAAAAATACTTTGACCGGTATCCCTGCGCTGACGGGTGTTTTCACTTTCCAAAACCATTTCGTAGTTGAAGGTCGATTGCCTCGGGAATTTCATTAACGTTGTGATATGTATATGATATTGTTATTTTTCACTGACGTATAGATTCGTATAGTCTTCTACCCGAAACACATTATACACGGAATTTGTGTATATATTTTACCTTCCCTTCCATAAGGGTACAAAATATTGAAATTATGTACATTTTTATTATTAGGTATAATACCTAATGTATAAATGTATACCTATTGTATACGTTTTAATATCTCCTAAAAACCATTGACCGTGTAGCTGACATTGGTTTTTGTGTTACGCTTAACAAAAAATAATGAACTAGGAAATAATTGTCAAATTAGAATGGAAATCCGGTGTTTATTTTTCTTTGCTCAGGTATAGTTATAATTTCGGTATTGATAATATTATGTCGTTTTTAATGATTAACAAAAATACGTTAATAACAAACATTTGTTTCGATAATTTTCACAATCGATTCATTGTAAACTTTAATTAATATTTTATTAAAAACTACGATATTGTGGCTTAAACTCTAATTGATAAACAACTTAATAAACAGTATTATAGCATAGTGTTGTTTTTTTTATTCGGTGTTCTATTAATTTCTTATTACAGACAAACTTTTTTTATACTCTTATTCGTATGTTCTAATATGTGTTACGCACAACTATCCAAAATAGTCACAATACCAGTGGCGTATATGCATTGTTTTTATGGAAAGAGATTTACATTATACTTAAAAGAATTAAACATGATTATTAGCAAGATCGAAATAACATTCTTATTTGACAAAAAGTGTGTGAATTTAACAATCATTTTGCGGATTGAATTTTATATGTTGATTCATATTAGTTAAACGCATTTCATGAAATTAATAATATACAGGTATACATATATTTTTTAAAAATTCTGCCTAGAAATATTATTATAATTTGTTATTATTAATTTTGGTTCTAGATGTGGCTGAATATCTCTGAAACCATCTCATATATTCACCACTAGTTACAATAGACTGATGTAATGTTAAATTTGAATAACTTTTTATTATTATTTTAAAATAAATGTGTAAATTTAAGATTTTATGATTCATGAGACTACAATACATTTTATATAATATATGAAGCTATTGTTATTATGGTATATTATATTGAGCAAACAGTATTGATTGTGAAACCAGTATAATATATATTATACAATTTTTAACCAACGATAAAAAAAAAAAAAATAATTCGTTTAAATCCACAAGATTATGCATTGTATGATTCATCATGCGTAGAGATTATGTTTAACTAGGTATTTTAACCGATTAATAAGCTAGGTATAATTATTTATATAAGCTTGAATGTAGACCAGTGAAATATAACGTATAATATATAATTTTATGTTTTTTGTGCACAGTGCACAATCTTAATTACTCATAGTAATCAGTATCGAAGTTTTAAGAATACATTTTATTGTGACTATTATACCATATTTTTTTATCTATATATTTCTTATAATATATATCCTTGGATTTCACTACCTGTTAAATTAAACCACCCTAATTGCACGTATTAAACTTATAATAATATTACGTGTGTGAATATCGTAGATTAACTCATAAATAATTAATAACACACCGAATATGAATGCAATACTTAGTCGTTCTTGACCGAATTTATTTAACCAAACTGTTTATTTTACACGCACAAACAATTACAGAATTATCCAAAATTTCCGTTGACGAGAAAATATATTGGTAGGTACCTAATTATACCGGTACCTATATAACCGCGGTAAACATTTGGTCAGATAATTTTCCCGGATTGTAAGACGTTAATTGATTGTGATGGAAATTGCAATTATTAACGGTGATAAAATATTATTGTCTATACCTATTAATATGTATTCGTTTCGGTTATTCATGAATTTATAACGTTAGAATTGTGCACTAATGGCAAAATTAAATTGACAGAGATAACACATATATTGGATGACATTGTAAATAATCTCATTAAAATTAACACGTAATGAGTTTCTTAACTCTATATAATATTTAGTGGCTTAGAATGAGTTCGATGAAAGCCAGGATCTAAATTCAATATTTACCAACTCGACTTTTTATAGAACTTCTTACAGTATTATTTTAAAGGTGCATATTATTATTTATTGTAAAACTTGAAATGGTTTATATATATTCATATTTAATATATGCTCGTAAATATTTTTAGTAGGTACCTATAGAAAATTTAGAATTTCTATGTCGTATAAAATACATTATAGTTTTAATCTTCAAAATATTTTCCTGCAGAACAATTCAAAAATACCACTATAGACCTTAATACCCATCCATTCTGAGTTGGTGTATGTTTTCTAGTAAATATGTAGGTAAATGACCAATTTTTTATCCTTTTTAATATTTTCTATTTTTCATTTATGAATATGTTGAGGTTAATTATGTTTATTGGAAAATATATATTTTTTGTAGCATTTTTTTAAATTTATTTTTATTGAAGTAATTACTTCGAGTGGAAAAAAGTAGATATATTGCTTTGCCATTATATAATATTAAACAACCTAATAAATAAACAACATATTTTGTGTGATCTTATATATACATACAAGTATACGAGTATATAAATTAGAAAATAAATTTATATGATTTTTTTAATTTTAAATTGTGGATTATGATTGTATTTTTTTTTTTATAGTAAATAATATTCTGAATGATTTTAAAACATGGAGTAGAACATTTTTGTTCTGATTCCTGCAAAAACTGTTAAATAATAAAAAAACAATAGTTGATTAATTTCTTTTTAGTACAATAATTTTGTTTTACTATATTTTTATATTTAATTAACTGTATATTATTATTTTTTTTTAATGGTTTAATTAACTTATTTAAAGAATGCCATACCTACGCGGTTTTTTTAGCAAAAAAATATATTTCTCAGGTTGTAGTTGTTATAAATAAACACATATTTGACATAATATAATAGAAAAAATTAACTTTGTAAATTTTGAAAAAACTATATTTTTTTGTTGGGGAGGATTTTAAGGATGGCATAACATGAGTTCTATTTGTACTATCAAAATAAAGACGATGATTGAACATAGGTAATTTTGTGTAAAAATTTGATTTCTTAGTTACAATTACAATCCACAAAAATATTTTTTGTAAAACGGGTTTGTTAAAAAAGGTATTGTGATTACACAACAATAAAAATGATACTAATGCAGAACTATTTTTAATTAATTTTAAAAGGTATTTAAATATTTTTAAATAGTTAGATTTGTATTTTTATAAACATTTCTTGGAAATTTCATATACAGCCCCTCAAAAATCGCATGTATGGCATCCTTTTATTTTAAGTGTACGACATGATTGCTTCTCCTTATTATGTTTAATTTTAATTTTATATTTATTATAAATAATAAGGTTACAATATGATAGAGAATAAAATATTATTATAAAATACAGAAATGTATACGTATATACATAATATATTGATTAAATAGGAGTTATTTTTTAATAAATAAAATTATTCCTACAAGTGAAATAATATTTTATATGTTATAAGGGCTCACTTGTAAATAAAATATAGATTTTTGTTAGTAAAATTTCAGAAAATAGACCAATTATTAGTCATAGTTTTGCAATCTTAATCTTTAATTAATTGTCGTCTTAACTTACATATATTAATAATGTATTATAATACTTTTAATAATATTCTAATGTTTTTAATAAAATATGATTAAATAGTAAAATTATTTTAAAATTTAGGTACCTATTTTATGTTTTATTTCTTAATTTTTTTTTAAACAGTAAAGTTTTTGGAGTATAAGTTAAATCAATAAATTATGTATTTTATATTTAGGTATATGACTTCAAAATAATAATTATTTGAAATTATTTCAATTTTATAATAGTTTTGAATATATATTTGTATCACTGTACTAATATCTTTTAGATTCATTTTTTTTAGTCAGTCATGTTGAATTTATTTTCATCTGACTTCATCGAAAATATATATAAAAACGATAACATTATATTACATATTTTGTTATTTATTTTATTATATTGTAGTTCTCTGACACATGTTTTGACTTTTGTTTTTTTATTATTTATATTTGTAGATTTTTTTTAACAATTCTTCATAAAATTATTGTATTTTCATGTAGATTTAAAACGCTCAATAAAATACGGTGTACTTGGAATGGATTACAATACCTAAATTGTAACAGAATGCTATCACATTTATTTCCTTAAAAGAGTAAATAATAAATAATTTTATTATAAACTATTGTTTAATGATAATGTTCATGTACATTTGAGAAATATAAAGGCATTCGAAATTTTTAAATTCATATACTTGTGGATATTATGCACATACTCAAGGACATATACGTGTACAATAGATTTTATTTTATAATTTTATCACAATTGGATTATTTGACTATGGTTATTGGATTATATTTGAAGGCGATTGGGGCGTAATATATTTTTTCTCTGTCTATCATACGCCAGTGGTGGATTTGAGGAAATGATTTGACGCAGCGATCGCCCCTTCTTAGATTTATTATTATTGTTATTTGAGGAGTATACAATTGATTTCTAGGGGGCCTAGGGGCTTAGATTACTTTGTCCCCAAAGTGCGTCCATATTTTTTTAAGGAGAGAGTATATTGCACATTATACTGATTTTATTTATTCCATCACTCGATATTTAATACAGACACATATTCTTATTCGTCACTATTTTAAATGTGCATCAAATCCGTTTCTGTCATAATCATATCAATATATATTAACGTAATTCACACTTAACATAATATCAATCGATTTTATTATGCAATAAATATCTTAAAAACAGATTTGAATTTTTTGTTATGTGTACACTGTAAATATAATAGGTACTCTGACTTTCGATTTAATGTTTTAAATTGGGAATTTTAAAATTTTTTGTATCCATTTTTGGAGAACCTCAACCAGAAAATAATAAAAACTAAAGTAGTCGTGTCAGAATAAACTTATTATAATGAATTAAAATCTGTTTTTAGAATGTTTATTTTACCAGTACATCTTTCGAATTCAGTGTATATTCACAGAAGAACACGTTACATTATGTTGTTCTTATGATGATCAGGAAAATAAAATGACGTATCTATGTTCCAATTCTCTTGAGAACTCGATGCAAGTTAATATCGTATCAAAAAAATTTATATAGATGTCTATTTCCGTTCCAATAAATCGAGAAATACGATTTGTAATTCAAGGATAAAAATAAAAAATTGTAATAATTTACTTTTGTAGCTTGTTTTATTTTCAAGCAACATTATACCTAAGTATATAAATTTTTATTTCGTTTGTATACAATTTTAGTGATACGTATAATAAATAACAATACACATTTATTTCATCTTACACACTTTTTTATATAACACGTATAGATGGGTATAGTGATTTTGATTGTTTTATTTTATAGATCATAGCACATTTAGTACATCGTATAAAGTTGTAAAGTTTTAATTAGTTTTTAATTTATATTAGTTATTATTGAAATTAAATATTTTGTCTTAACCGTAACGGTTAAAATATATCCGTTTCTCGTTTCCGAACTGAACAATAGTCACGTGTAATGATCGGAATTGTTTTATGGTACCTACAATAATAATGAGTCGTTTAAATAGGTATTGATATAGCTGATATAATTAATATTCGTTTGTTGAGTTGGTGACCGGTGACAATTAATTGGCTTTGTATATAAATATCGACTGGCTGATGTATTATTGTTATTATTAAATAACTTACCATGTGCAGTAGGTACTGTCATGGATCACGCACGCGATAAATGATGCTGTAATAAAAGTGCCAATAAACAATATCGAATGGTGGTTGAATAATCGTCTTTTGTCTTTTTTTTTGTATATTGAAAGGCTTAGGACAGTTTTACTTTTGACTATACGTGTACAGGCATTGCGAAACAATAATAGGTAATAACAATATTAATCCGATCTAAAATCGTCACATTACCATTGATTTATATACACATATCAATATACGATACGATAGTCATCTCGATATTATACGAGTGTCTACTATATAAATATGTTTGATGGGCTTTTCAGAATGACAATCGATGTAATTGTTTGTTTTTACCGTTTTTAATGACCCGAATTTTTTTTTATTTCATCATTATTCAATTATTATTCCACACCCCCGCTGCCGCAACGTTGACCCATATCACTTCGGAGACGCCGGCAATATGTTATTGTATACTCGCGCGCATATAAATTCGATATCATCTTGCAGCAATTCCCGTAGGTGTTTTTGCAATCGGATGCGACGTATCTGACATTTCACTAGTATTAATATTATTATTGTAAACCGGTATAGGTACATTTACAAAATTACGTTGCCTCTTGTGCATGAATAATAATAAAAATAATTTCTATATGCATTTTTTTTTTCGCAAACAAACAGTTGTACACAATAAATTGGCAAGTTGCCAAAACAAACAATAATAACGTATAATATTGTAGTCACACTCGATGTCCGACCTATCATTTGTACGATAAAAACTTAAAACTAAAAAGTTTAAAAATTTAAAAAAATCTATCCAGATATACAGGTAGTATACCTGCCGTATAGAAGTAGGTCCGACATTACTTCTATCCTCGGGATACGTTAGTGTAGACGTGTAGTATCTATATCATTATTTTAGATTTGAAAGTAAAGATAAACAGATCAATCATTGTACTTAAAAAAACTATTCTGAGCAAAATTTGGTATACAATATTTTAAATTATTTTCTGGTATATAACCATTTTCTGTTATTTTCGATATGGTTTTCAAAAAATATTCGCACCCTCAGGCTAAAAAGATTCTATCTTGGACATCTTGATATTTTTAAATTGTTCAAGAGAGTAATATTGAATTTATATTATAGATTATATAAGTACCTTATATTGATAGAGAACATTTTCATTCGTTATAAAACTCATTCAATAATAATCCGAATTAGTTCATTCTTCTTTTTATTCTACTGCCTTATACTATTCTACAAAAGTTTTTGCCGTCATTACAACTTCACGCCACTTCTCCCGATTCTGAATTATGTTTCTTCAATTGGTCATTCCTATCCTTTCTAAATCCTTCTCGATCACATCCATCCACCTTTTTCTTGACCGTCTTCGTGGCCTCTTCCTTGTCAGTTTCCAGGATATAACTTCTTTGACTATGTTATTGTTGTTTCCGCGCATTATATGCCAAGCCAATGGACCCTCTGACCTTTTATGAAGCTTTTGATCGGGTCATCTTTCTAAATCTTCAGTGTTTGTGTTCGTAGTCCAGTGTGACTCTAACTATTGTCGTTACTATTTTTAACTTAAAAAAATGAAACATTGTAAAGGACACTCTCTCCGCTTTTGCTATCCACACTCCAATTTCATGTGATCAATCGTTTTTCATAGTCAGGCATATTTCAAGGTATTGAAATTCATTAACTTTTTCATAAGTTAATTTATTTGAGTTAATTATGTCTATTTAATTATTATCTAGTAGTTTTAATTTTCTTGATTTTCGTGTTTCCTACGTTTATTCCTAGTTCTATTTTTATTTTCATCATTTCTGGTGTTGCTTACGATATTGAGGTCATCCGCAAAATCCAGAATTTTTATTCTACGTTGATCTATTGTTATTGCAGTTACTTATTTTCATCTCTCTCTTACCGCTTTCTCCAGCGCAATGTTGAGCAATAATGGGGATAACGCTTCCCCCGGTTTTAAACCTGTTTCTACTGTAAATGCTTACAATTTGGTAATGTGTTTCTTCCATGCACATTCTGGCCAATTCCATGAACTTCTTTAATAGTCCAAACTCGGTCATTATATTAAATAGACTCTCTGGATGTATGTTGTAAGTTTTTCTAAAATCCTCAAATATTTGCAAAAGTTTTGTAAAAAATCATATTTTTCTTCTATGATTTGAACGATAATTGCAAATGTTTTATAGTTGATCTTCCACTCCTGGTGCCACATTGACACTCACCCAAGTTTTCCTCTATATAGGAAGCATCGGATTTAACAGTAACTTTGAGAATATTTTATATGCTGAATTTAAAAGCAATATCCCTTTATAATTTCCACACTCGGTTTTGTCGCCTTTTTATGCATAGATATAATTACTGCTTCCTTATAGCTTTTAGGCATTTGCTCTTCTTCTCAGATCTTTTTACATACCTTATAGATTAATTCGTGTGTTTCTTTGCTTTCTTCATTTAGTCTTGGTGTTTTAGATTTATTGGTATTTCGCATTTAGAATGTTTATGAAATATTCCCTCCATCTTTTAACCTTATTTCAAGGTTCCATAAGAATATCTCCGTTTCGATCCTTTATTGTTTTTTAGTTTGGATTAAAAGCTTTTTATTGTCCAATAGTCTTAAAGAAGTATTTTATTCTACCTCGCGAATGATTCTGTTCGGCTTCTACCAGTACCCTATATATGAATTTTCATTTTTCCTTTTGTATCACCGGCTTACAATTTGTCCTCTCTACTACTTGTAGTTTGAGCTTAAGTTTAGATAAAAGCAGAAAGTAATCTGTATTATAACCACCCCTCTGTAACTTATTATGTCTGTTATGCAAGATCGAAACCTATTCTGTATTAACACATGATCAATCTGGTTGAGCCTTTTTCCATCCGACGATTTTCATGTAGCTTTATGTATATTTTTGTGAGGGAACGTTAAACTTCTAACTACCATATTTTTTGTTACTGCAAATGAGATAAGTCGTCAACCATTTTCATTGTTTATAGGATGAGAGCTTTCTTTTCCTATCATTGGAGTAAAGTGTATTTCTCTTCAACATTTAGCGTTTAGATCACCCAATACCAATTCGATAACATTTCCTGGGAATATATCAAACTGTTCCACCAGTTTATTATAAAACTCATCCTTTATTTCATCTTCAATCATTTCTGTTGGGGCATGCACACACACTAGAACTATGTTTAGTGGTTTTGTATTAAGTTTCAAAATTGCCATTCTCTCTAATCTGGGTTGAACTCTTTTACATATGGTTCTATATTTTCATGTACTGTGAAGCCACTTCCAAAATGCTTGATAAGAATACGACATAATTTCCAATTTTTATTTATGTATTAATAATAAATAACAGTATTTACCAAACTAATGTTTTTTTAATACATAAAATAATATTATAAAATAAGATTAGCTATCTATTTATACTATTTATAAAATAAAGTACCCACGTTTAAATAAATAATATTATAATGACAAAATTGTTATATAAAATTTATGTTAATTTCGCTGAAACTGAAATTGGATCGATCCTTTTTTATGTGTCGTTATAACTGTGGTAAGTAATAATTTTAGTATTTCATGAGACGTAAGCTGAACATTATAATTCATTAAACGTTCATATCCATATTTTTTTTATATATATTGTAATTTAGATGTATAATACATGATAGGTGTGTCAGTTACACGAGTGAAGAATTCAAATTATTAAATTATGAGTTGTTTTTAAATTATATTTTTAAGTAAAATAGGATAATTTATCTGTTTTTGATTTTTCTTTACCCTTTCTTATCGTGAGCGTGCTCGTAATATTTTTGATAATTTCGGAAACAGACTTTCGAAATATCTCCCGAATGGAATTCATAGTTTTCCCGCAACTAACAACGATATTTTTAAAATTGTTTTTAGTGCAGTTTTAAATTAAAACTGTATAATATTGATGCGTATAGAATATGTTATTTGATAGGATGAAAAAAAAAAAAAAAAAAAAATAGTTAAATCATATCGAAGAGGAAATAATGAAATAGCAAGTCAGTGTACTTAATAATAATCATGTATTTCCATTGAATAGTGATATGTTTTTTATGATGTCACCACTCATGTCTGTATCCTATAGGTGTGACACTATATTATCTTAAATATTATTCGCATTTTGAATAGAAATACATGCGGTGTATATAATACACGTATGGATATGTCATACGAGTATATCAACTATACGCATATTATAATGTTGCTTTTTTGTCATTTTGCTAGTTGTATAATATCATAGTGCATAATGTATTCTTGAATATCATACACCAATATTATAATAGTATACGGAGTTCTCGGAAATTTATTTTACGAAAATTTTGGGTACCTACACACGAGTATATAATATCATAAAATTCGGATAACATATGTATCAGTTCAATTATACATGATTGTAACGACTCAAAAGTGTAAATTGCAATATACTTAACATGATAGTTTTACATTAAATTGTATTAAATTATTTATTTCTTTAGTTTCTAAAACTTAAACAGTATCCAACGATACCATTTTTTCGGGAGGGGGAGCCGCCGAGTGTACAATATTCAATAGTTCTCATATTTTCCCGTATTTTATTTACCTGTCTTAAAATTTATAATTATTAATGGCACCGATTGCTCGTATGAAAATCTCATGTATCTAAGGTATATAATAGTATAACCTTTCCAGTTCATCTGCGCCCTTGGCGATTTATATTTTTAAATTTGTAGGGCTTATTAAAAGTACCGAAACACAGGTGTTTTGCCTACATAACTTTTTTTTTTTTTAGGTCTCTATAGAATACTTCCGAAAAAATACTGATTACTCAATAATATCTATGGTTATATAAAAGTCACACATTGTAGTTATCGCAAATTATTCAACAAATATTTTTGAATCTCTGATCTCGTCAGACGTGTGATGTCACCTGAGAGCGCAGATCAACTGGGAGGGCTGTACCTTGCACCAAAATCATACACCACTACTTACATCAAATACATATCAATATTATTATTGATAGAAAAAATGGTAAATGGCGACATACCGTACATCATTAATAGCACGTATTGCTAATGTTTATTTTAGCATTTTTTTTTTTTTTTTTTGTACGTCGTTTTTGTATCGTTTTAATTTTGAGCCATACATCGTTTGCATATCTTCTGATTACCTTTTTTTTTTTTTTATTGAGTTCATTGGTTAGATAAAGGTTGATTAAAAAAATAAAAAAATGAAAAAATCTCATTATAATATACCAAGTATATTATACTTTTATACTTAGGTGTAAACTAGAATGAATTTACCATCAAAAAGTTTTTACCCAAAAATGTATCCAAAAATTCCAAAAATTCGACTTCAAAGTTATTCAAACATTTTAAAACCAGAAAAACGGTAATACGTAAACAGTGTACAAAAAAGGTTCTAAGTGGTACTAAGAATTACATACTAAACTAAGACTTCATAAAATTAATTTGATATTAATATATATATATGTATATATATATATTTTTTTTTTTTATAGAAATAGTAGTTTTGTTAGTCAATTTAAATTACTTTTCAGAGGGGATAGTGCCCCGCGAGTAATTAATTGTTTTATCGGTAACAAAAAATAATAGATAAAATTTAAATTTCTAATTAAATCTATATATGGGACTAATTTCGTCAATGGAGGAGAAACTCGGGATCCAATTCGGTATTAAATTATATAAAGTATGTAAGTATATATAAGTATTATATGGAAACATTTGACTTGGTTAAATGTATTGGCTCTCACAATAAATTTATTCATATGGTACCATTGTCAGCATAGACCTATATAGTATAAAAGTGATAGTTATGTTAATAATCTTATTTATAACTTATTTTTACGTTTATAGTTAACATAAAAAAATTTACGTAATATTGTAAAATCGTTTTCCATTTGTCGTTATTCGTTACATTTTTGAACTGGATGACTGATTTAACTAGTGGCGGCTCGTGTGTAGGGGCGACGGGGCGATCGCCCCCCTCTAAAATTGTAGAAAATTACTTATTAACAGGTTGGATATTGATTTAAATATTAACAATTATTTATATTTACATTGTAATGCATTTTCAAAATATTATTGAAAGTAAAAATTGTTTTCCATAGTTATGAAAACATTATAGGGTAATCAGAGTTTAAAAATATAATATGTAGGTAATAGCACGGTTGAAGTAGGTATCTATTATTCATCTGTGAGTAACGAATAGCGCTCGGCGCTGGGGCGACGTTGACAATCGCCCGTCATAACTATACGATCGAAACACAAAAACAGAAGGGGAAATTCGGTAATAATACGGCCGCCGGAGCGATACGAATCGTCGCCCGACATGCGTGTGGTGGACTACGGAACAATACAGAATAATGTGTATTTACTGTGTTCGTGACACGTGCACATTTCTATGATTTCTATATTTCTTTATTATTTATTTAATTTATTTTTCTATTATTGGCGTAGGTATATTATATTATTATAATATAGTGGATAAAAATTCAGTATTATATTCACAGAAAATTGAAATAAAACGACTGGAAAGACCTGTTTAGTGAAATGAAAGATACACGGCTAAATTTTGGGTATAGAACGTATAAGTTTTATTATTTTGTAATTTTCGGTTTTTGTAAAACGTATTTTTATATTTATTTTTTATATTTCGGTTTAATAAATACCTTTTAAATTGGTACATAATTATTATTGCGTTCCATGCTTTTCAAAAATGTATAGTTTTTAATCGCACTCTCATTATCAAAGCCCACGAGCCGCCACTGCATTTTCGATGACCCTGTATACGGGTAGTATAGATACGCATACCAACCTAAATACCTATTATTATTATTATTATTATTATTATTACTATTATTATTATGTATGTGTATCATCGTGGTTTATTCGTGTCTGGTAATCGGGAAGCGAAAGTGAAAACTGCTCGCCCCCGGTGTTTCATCATTTTGAAATGCCTCTTTGGTAGCCAACCAACGCACACGCATTACTTTCTAACCGCGCCGCTATTTTAGCCTACCCGTGTACCCTTCAGGTCTATATATATATACATATATATGTACACGGAGAGGCGTATAAGGAATATCATGTGCCACCGTCAGAGAAAGTCACTTGACTGCGAAATATATATGCTCAAAAGATCTTGTCATTTGATTTGAGGAGTTTTCATGACAGAAATACCAATTGAACGAAATTTAAAAATATGAATCGTATATGTATAACGTATAAAATGTAGCTCTATATACGTATAATCGCGAAATACCGTTCAATTACGTATATATTTTGTTTTGGAATTCAATTATTCGTTCATCTATCGTAATATAGCTCGTTAAAATACACAATTTTAGGTATGTATTATTTGTGTGAATATTTTTTTTTTTTTGTATAAGTAATAACATCATATATGTAAGTTATCAATATAATATTTCGTAATCAAGGTTTAATGAACGTTTTCATAATGAATATTGATATCAAATGTGACTTTTTTGTAGACACAACTATGTGTCGTTTGCAAAATATGATAGTGTTGTTAATCCATTTTATCAAAAAATAACTTTTTTTTTTTTTTACCTAGAACAATAGGATTTTTAATTTTTTTGCGTCGATTGAATCTTGGAATTTCTTTAATCCGATCATTGTTTACCGAGATACAGAATATGAAAAACAAGTATGAAAATATGCAAAAGTCAAGAATACTTCAGTATTCTTATTATTAGTGATCGGTACGAAAATGACATCATTTAGTTGGTACTTTTTTATTTTAAATAATATATCAGAATGATAAGATTCTATCTAACAACTATTTTATTTAATCAGAATGAAAAGGTTCTACACAGTATACGTTATTTGTTTATATTACTCGGTTATAATAATAACTGAGATAAATGTTATTTGAGAGTTTTGGTTTGTTAAGTATTACCTTATGGGTTTTATTTTATTGATTAGTGTTCACGAAGAAAACAAAATAATATTAAACTTAAAAGACCATCTAACAAAGAAATCGAATTTTCTTATAACTTTGAGAAATAGTATAAAATAAAACAAAAATGATGGTACAATTAAAATTTGTTTTTAATTCTCCGTTCCCGAGTTATCGATATTTTAAAAATGCCGCGTGACGTCACAATTTCTTCACTGTGGTAGTGGCCATATATATATAAGTAGGTAATATTATATACAACACACGGTATTATTGCGAAAACTGTTCTCGTTAAGAACTCAATTTATTGACTATGACCTAATAACATTTATTGAAGAATACTTCGTAAGCTTTCGATGTATACTCGTATACACGTATATACTCGTATATTATTATATTACCATTTCGTTTAATATTACAAAAAAAAAAAAAATAATAATAATAATAATAAATTAAATTATACATGAGTACCATAGTATCAATTTTTATAAATTCATAATGTAAGCTTATTTATGTTTGCCTTTATTATTATTTATTACCCATTTTAGGTAGGTAGTAGGTAGGTACATATTAAATTTATCTTATTTAACATTTATAAAATTTGTTCTTAAACCGTTCTATTATTATTGTAATAGGTATATAAATATTTCATGATAGTAATAAATTATTACCTGTTGCAATATAATATCCTTAGAGCATCAAATAAGACTGATCCACAGAATTAGTTTTAAAACTATAAATTGTATTGTTTTCATATAGGTATCTTAGAACAATAAATAATTATAAATTATAGCATATAATGTTACGTTCTTTATTTTAATAAATATAAAATAAACTTATTTATTAATGATTTAATAGTACAGTTTATATTAAATAAATTTTATTATAGACTTCTTAAATTGGCCAAAAAAAAAAAATGTTCCCCTCCTAGCTCTGCTCCTATATATTATATACTACGTTGGTACTTACGATAAGAACTAGTAGTGTAGTGATTGCTTTTGTTAAATAAAAAAAATAAGTTGTGTTCGATTTTTGGTTGTAAATCTTTAAGTTAAAATAAAACTTGTCCAGTAAAAATTAATTTTATAGTAGGTATGGGCTATATTTTATAAAGGAACAATTTTATTCCCGGTAAGTGCGCAACGATTTATTCCAGACATTTATCTGGTGGAGATTGTAATGAATCCGATTTTTTGAGTAAACAATTTATGCCCGATACTATAAAATGGTATAGCTATAGTTAAATTTAAACCTTAATTTACCGTGGGTTTAAAGCTATATGGCTACAGACCTATTGTATTGATTTAAAGCCAAAAAATTTAAAAAAATAGAATGAAAACGTGAATATAGTTAACACAAAAAATTAGAATTGACAAATACTCAGTAGGTATGTTTAAATATGTTGTTCACTCATTAGGTAAATAATATGAATTATAGGGATGTTTTTAAAATACGAGTAAATTATAAATCAATAATACAATTCGGAAAACACATTTACCGGTGATTAAAATAGTAGAGGTGGGTCGAACTAAACACTTATGTGTAGAACCGAACTTCGAAATTTGCAACAGTGACGCGCGAAGAAATATTTAAACGGGTGATGGCGACGAAATACTTTCATAAGCTTAACGTAAATAATCAAAAAAAAAAAAAAAAAAGGTATACTGTATACTTTTACAACGAAATACTTCCTTAAAAACGTAAATAGCAAAAAAAGACTTTTAGTGGTAAATTCGAACTCTCGAAAAATTTTTGAGTTTGAATAGTTCTTCCAAGTTCAAACTTCTCCTGAAGTTCGAACTTCTACTGGAAATTGAACTTTTTAATCAAGTTCGGTTCGATTTTTTGAACTTAGAACTGTTCTGATCCCCTCTATAAAATAGATAAAGAAAAATAAAGTTAAACACATAAGCGTACATTATGCATTTGTAAAAATTGATATTCCTTAAATGGTATGTATATTTTTCTATTGTAATATTAAAGGAAAACGTAATATAATTAATTGTACGAGTATATCGAAAGACTATGTGTGTCTCCTCAATAAATACTATTAGGTCATAGTTGTATGAGTTCTTATAACGTGTTATTCCATGTTAAAGAACAAATGCCGCAATAATATGACCATATGTATATCGTATATGGCTGCCATTCGCGAATGGATAGTCTTTATATTTTATACTATCTTTTAAGCTCAAAACATTTTTTTTTTTTTTTTGGGTGGATTGGATGGTTTTTCAAAAATGTCCTCCTGAATGATTTACCATATTTATCATTGCGCTAGAACCTTATCATTCTGAGGAAACGAATTTAAGGCGCAATATGTACATAGCTACCTATATATTGTAGGTAAGAAAAAAGAAAATCATGAAAATTAGACGGGGAAAAAAATTAATGTATACCAATAGCGATGAAAACAACACAATCGATCAAATGTCGGATGATTTTATTTCGAAGTTAATTACATATACAGAGCGGTGAAAATACACAAATATGGTGTACAAATCACCACTAAAATAATATATAAATATATAGGAATTTCGATGAACGATATATTATAATAATAATATGTTGTATGTATGTTACGTGGTCGTAGAAATGTATCTAGACGTGAAAAAAGTGTACATTTGTATTTATACATTTGTTCGACTTGCGTGAATGTAGAAAAAAAAATAGTTTTAATAATGCGGACAAGAGAGAGAATGAGAGAGAGAGAGAAATATGATAGAAAAAATGACGTATATATTATTATGGACAAATTTCCAAACGCGTTCCAGACACGGTGAGGTATTTGTGTTTGTATTAGTGCGTATTTTTGTATATTTGTGTGTGTATTAGCGCGCGTATTTGTGTATATTTGCGTGCGTGTGCGTGTGACCACTGTGTTCACGTCGGTTACGCGCACGCCACTATAATAATAAAAATCGGTTACCGAAACAATACCATAACGTCATTATAAGCCGTCTGTCGCGTGCGCGCGGGCCACAACAAAACAACGTTGACCTTCTATACATATACATATATATAAATAGGTATAATATAATATGCAGTGACTGCACCTGAACGCGGCCGCTGTTGCACTTTTGATATCAACGCATAAGGTTATGAACCTTTTTACGGGTGAAATTACTTTCTCGCGATGTAAAATGAAAAAAAAAAAAAAGTAGGTATACGGGAATGTACTAAAAAATACATTTAAGGCGATCGTGGTGTCTATAATGTACTTTGAGAATATATACCGTTTAATTGCCGAAAAAAGAAAAGAAAATCGTTTTTGAGCACGTGCGCAATTATATTATATTATGGATAGGTGCGCCTATCCGTATAAATATATTATAATATAAACATTTATTGCCTATACCAAATTTGACCTTTCTAACTTTCACGATTAAATTTGTATATAATCATAATAGTATTATTATGCGAGCATATTATTTTAAGTTTATCATCATTATAATATAGATGTAGGTATTAGATATTAGGTATAAAGTGTCGAGTATTTACTGCACGTGTGTATGTGGTACCTATCGCGCGTTAACATCGAAAACAGAGTAGTCAAGCAACTGCACTTATATAATTTAAAAATATTTTGAATAGTTTCAAATAGTTAATTATTTTTCAGGATAAAACGAATATTTTCATTAGGTAGACGGTTTAATAGATAGATATACCTGATGTTTCCTACTTGTTTATAGTGAAAACTGTAATAAATTAATTCGTTTTCTATATATTATACTTTGCGTATAAATAATCACCAAGTATTTATAACAGTATACGCTGTAGGTACAATGTACATTGGTTTTTTTTTTTTTTAAATCACACACCGTATCTCAGCCGATACAATACATATTTTATCGATGGGTATAATAATTCATAATTTATATATAGTGGCGTTTCATTGATCGCACAGTGCATGATTATCATTTACTAATTTATATAAGGCGGAAACGATGATACTGCAATATGGTACCTTATACTCGTACCTATATATATATATATGTGCACGAGTCATACAATATACGTGACCGTGTTCGTAACTTCGTATGTGTGGAGTGTGGACGAAATTGAACTAATTTTTTTTCTAAATTAATAATTTATGAATGTTTATGATATCAGATTAAATTCAATAAAATCTATAGAGTTATATGAAAAATAATTACGAATATTTTGGTATTTTAAATGTACGATATTATTATAATATTGTTTACAAATATTTATACTGTATAGATGTGCAGTAGGTACATATCAAAATCAAGTTATAATATCAAGATTAAAGATGTATATATGTGTATGATATATCAATGTCAAGAGGACGCCATACACCCGATTTTCAAGGGGTTTTGCATAGACATTTTTTAATAAGTTCAAAATGTAATGGAAATCCAACAATTTAAAAATATTTGAATATATTTTTAAAGTAATTTAAAAAAATTATAGACAATTTATTATGAAATAAATTATAAAGAATAAAATTATCTAGTAACTGACGAGGCCAATTTTTAGTATGTGAAATTTTATATATTTTATGAGCTAATAAAAAAAAAATAAATAAAAAATCAAAAATATCAATATTAAACAGCATCAATATTTTAACAGTAAAAATGTATTTATCAAAAGTCGACTGCAGCAGTCGCTAGATAGTGTTGTTAGCTATAATTTATAATTGTTTAGTATTTCTAACACGTCTGTAAGTTGATAAAAATAAAAATGCTAATGCAAATTTTTCATTGAAAAGTTGTCGGTGTGGCGTCCTCTTAATAATAAGTAATTTTGTCGTGAAGTAGCTGTACGTAGTCAAAGGAAAAGCCCGAAAGTATTAGGCCTCTTATGGAAAATCAGTGATCCGATTTGGCCACCTTAATTTTTTTTTTACTGTGCACCTAAATCTACGATCAACTTACACCAAAAATAAGCGATATTGGCGATAAATAATATAATAAATTATTATGCAATTAAACACATGTGTACTGTATAACATTATTATTTAATAATTTTATTAAATAATTAATGTTTTATACAAAGAATAGTTATTATACCTATGAAGAAATGTCGATTTGCAAGGTTATCAAGATTACTTTGTTTTTTGTATCAACTTTTTGTTGGGATTTAAACGTTTTGTGTATACTTTGAATAATATACATAGGTAGGTACTTACATAAACCTTCAATATAACATAAGTCAATAAGTAATTGTATTTTAACTTAAATTTTATATCAATGTATACAATAAATTCAAAGGTTTCAGTTTAAATCCTACTTTTATTCTTTAAAAAATAAAATCCATAGGTAATGCATTCACAAAAAAAAAAAATCTAATGTAAAAAATACAATTTCAAAAGCTGATTAGTAAGTACTTCGCTCGTCATACGATATTGTATTACCGGCGGTGGATGTATTTTATTTGCTAACAATGATAGGTAATTTTTTTCGATAAAAAGATTCCAAGTTGAGTCGATGTAATACAGCTAATATATAGAATAGCGAAATATATATTGTGTGAAATTTTCGAGTTCTATAGAATCATTTTTTGGAATTACGAAGAAAAAATAAGTTTTTTTTATGCTATTTTTCGGTAGTTTTCTTTTACGCGTTTATCGAAAAATCTAAAGTACCATCCTGATCACGTTTGCTACCGAAAAATAAAACATAAATATATACATGTAACGATTGGATCTAGTCATGTTTTCTGGTCGAAAAGTTGTTTCCAGAAAAAATAATAATAACAAACATTATTGTTAAACAAGAGTTCCGTTTAGAATTAAAAACCGTTTGTTACATAAACAACATTTTAAACTACTGTATAAAATCTTGGATTTTAAATACTGTTTATTCCATCTTTAACTCGTGGTATTATTTTGAACTTAATAAAAATACTCCAAATAACCAAGTGATGTGAATGAAATAAAATATACAAATTAATTAGTAAAAAAAAAGAACACTAAGAGAGATAAACATAAATAATTCAGGTATACATTAATTAATAATATGCACATCTGTATTATTAATACATTATATAGGTAAATATTTTTCTAAATCTTAACTCACTATATTAGATTCATTCTTTCTTTTTTCAGTTTTTACAGCACATTTGGAGCTATTACGCTGCCTTCGCAGCACTTTTCCACTTGTCACGGCCTTTGCTGTCTTCTATATTCGTTTCTCGGGAAATTTCGGAGAAATTTGTTTTTGACTAGTATATCCATTTCCAACTTGGGTGACCTCTGGGCCTTATTCCATTCAGTCTTTCACTTAAAATTTTTTTCAATTAGTTGTTTAAATACAGTTCATTCAATCTTTTTTTTTCAAATAAGTACTAATATTCGATTTTTGATATAACTGATATACTTCTTGGTTTGCTCTTTTTGTATATTTTTCGTAATAAGATCATATATAGTTTTCTCATTTAAAACTTTTCATTTTATATTCTTCTCCTTTTGTCACTGGTCAGGTTTTACATGCACAAGTCAAAACTGGAATATGGATACCATTTTGAGCTCTTAGATAGGAGTTTTGATTGTAAAAGGAATGAGAGATAAAGCTGATTTAGAAATGATGGATGTCTTTTAGCAAGTACCAGACTTAAATATCTATGAGCTAATATAAACAAATAAAATAACGTGTATAATGAAATGAAATTAAGAATTGTGACCGGAAAGGCTGTTTAGATTTACAATAATAATAATAATTATTATTAACATTGTACATCTTTCAGTAGGTATGTAAAAACGACTTGTTCATTTTTTTAATATAGTATCTACTGCCAGTAAAATATGTTAAATATAGTTTTGGATTCACAGTGCATACTTTTAATTACTGGTAACAATGGTGTTTCAATTAACTATAATAGCGAATGACTGTAGTAGGTACTTCATTTTTATATGGATATGATTAAATAAGTATTATATAAATATGTTTTAATTGAGCATTGGATTAATCGAAATTTTAATATGACTTTTAATTTAGGAGCTTAAAACCGGTATCAATTTTAACGGTTTTGTAAACGATTTTTAATTTCATTGGTTTGGCTAAAACCTAAAAATTTCATATCGGTTTCCGTTAGAACATAAATAAATGTTAAAAGTTACTAATTTTTTGGTTTTGGATTTTGACTACCTATATTCGTAGTATGTTAATGGTGTATCGTAATTTGATGGGCATATAGAAGTTGTTATTATTTTTTACAACGTAGTTTTAAATGTAGATTAACTAAAATCCATTATTTAGGATTTTTTTTTTAATTTTTGGTCTAGGTTACCGACTAAGCGTTATAATAATATGTAAAATTTGCAGTTATAATAGGTTTTAGTTGGTTTGTAAAAAACTGGTTCCAAGCACTGACTTTTATACTATTTGTTTTTATTTTAAAGTAACGCATTTCTGAATTCATGGTCTTAGGTATATTATTAGATATTGATTAAATATTTGATATGTGGTTTTACGTGAAATCCGTTGTGAATTAAAAAATATTTTAATGAATATTTTATTATTTCTGTTTCATCAGTATTTACAGGGGAGTAATTTCAAAAGTTTTCACGGATTGCAAAATATAAATTCTACCACAAACAGTAAATCATTTACAATTTTTTTGCTGCAAAGTACTGTCTCTCTAGCAATTACCTCTGATTATTTACAATACTACAAAATATCAATTATTAATGAAACATTTTTTTTTCTTTTAGTATAAATGAAAAATTTAAAAATAATGTATGTTTTTATGCAATTTGTTATAACTCATAATAAATATTACTACGTATAGTGTCTAGACAAATGCATCAACAGTTTTGTTCAGTTTCTTATGTGGCTACTTATCTTTTGATAAATATAACCAAATTAGTTATTGTAATATATTGTATGTCCATCAGTTATACAAAAATATTTCAATGAGGTATGGTATTGGTTTTACAAAAAAGCGATATTTTCATCAGCTCCATAAAGTAATAGACTATTGCAAAAATGTTCTATAAATAAACTGAATTATTAGAAAAAATCTAATGGCTTACCTTTGTCTTAAATAACTTAGGAAAGTATTATTACTTCGTGATCAGTAGTTATTATTAGATATAAATCGAACCAATGAGAGAGTTTTATTAGGCTAAAAATGTTATATTCCTTAAAATCTTTGTTTAACCAAAATTGGGCCAACAATTAGTTATCAAACCGATATTGGTTTGCAATAATCCTCCATGATGTCTTATTGGGGCTTAAAATCTTTCTCCGTCCATTTCCTTCATAATTTGATTCATAAACTTCATCCTTGGCCTTCCTTTTCTAAATGATGCCTTCTACATCACCTGCAATTATAGTTTTTAGTAGGACTTCGTGTCATAATAATATATACCCGATCATTCGATCTATTCTGGTTATGATGCTTTGCCATAGTTGTTGTTCCCTCCCCTATCATGCTCAATTCTTCCGTATTTGTAATGTTCTTAATCCATTGTATTTTATTTTTTTTTTTATTACACCTATTGTCCTGGTTTCCGAACCATATAGAATCACATTTCTTCCATATATCTTGATTTAGTAGTTAAAAGTAAAAATAATATTTAATTTAAGAGAACGACACATACCCAACTTTTAAAGAGTTTTATATAGGCAATTTTCATCAAATATTAAGAAAGATTAAAATCAATCAAATTAAAAATATTTAAATGTCTTCTTAAAGTAATTTTAAAATATAACCGTATTAGTGCCATTTTTTATTATTATGTTGTCATGATATTTATTTAATTATTTAAAAAAAAAAAATGATTATTCAATTCAAATGCTGTGTAAATTTAAAAAACGTAGAAACAGAATTGTACTACCATTTGCAAGATGAGAAGTCAGACTATGTTTTGTTAGAAGTCAATTTTTAAAAACCTTATTATCAAATTAAAAATATTAAATTGTAAAAAATATAAAAAAGAAAACAGTATTTTGAAAATCCAATTCCAACAAAACATCAAAATAGTATTCATCGTTAAAACGGTGTTTAAATTATGTCTGAATGTTTATTGTAGACTTAGTAGCATTTTGCTAGTACTATTTTGCTTTCCCAAATTTGTTAGTATAGTGTACTCTTAAGTTGAAGGAAATATACAAAACTCATTTTGGTGCATTGATTTATCTTAAAAAGAATAAATAATTAAATTATATTAAAAATTAAATGATGAATCATGAGATGCTAATTCATACCCTTGTGTCCCACAAATGATGCCCCTGATTGTGTGTAGTGTATATACTTCATTAGGAATTTTTAATTATTAAACATAATATTGTATTGTAAATTGTAATAATTGTATAATGTTATAAATTATATAATATATTTGCTCGTTTTCATAAGTATACAATGTATATATATCATTAGTAATTTTTAATTATTAAACATAATATTATAATGTAAATTGGAATAATTGTATAACGTTATAAATTATATTATATTTACTCATTTTTCATAAGTATACAATGTATATATATCATTAGTAATTTATAATTATTAAACATAGTATTATATTGTAATTGTAATAATAGTATAATATTACAAATTATAATATATTTACTCGTTTTTCATAGTGTCAATTATCGCATCTCGTATGTACATTTGGTATTGTCAATTCCACTATAAATAGTAGGTAGTTCTAATAGCATTAAAAACTTGTTACAAGTCTTCTTACTTTTCGATTTTAAATCTTCAAAAGTTATTATTATCAATTAAATGTCCTTTGTAAAAATAACTAGTACAGTGTAAAAATACTTAAATTATTAAAATTATTATGTTGATCAAATTGTATACAAACTGATATTCGTTTTGAGAAAATACCTAGATGTGAGAAATGGCAAACTGAGCTTCACTCAGAATCGTTTTTTTTTTTACGCAACGATTTATCATATTATGTTTAAAATTTAAAATTACAATATAACACTCGTTATTTTTGTTCCTATTTTCAATTGTCTTGAAATTCCATTAGTTTCCATTCACATATTATGCACGTATACGAATCGCGTATGATATATTGTTAAAAAACGAAGTAACAAAATGTACAAAAATTGTTTTTCCTTCTTATTTGTCACGAACGTACATATCCGTGTAATAGATTAGAATGCTTAGGACGAAATTATTCTCCATAAATATGTGTTTTACGCTTTTCTTTCCACAAAAATTATTCATCCTTGTCCCCCGTATTTTATTTTCAGGTTCTATGAACTGGGCTGGTATCGATGGTATTTAATTGCATATTGTTGACCAAAGATTTAATTTATAGGCTTTAATTAGTATTCCTCGTAATTCAAAGTATAATATTTAAATATTTACTATAGTATAAGTATATATTTAGTCAATGGTCTTAAATTTGCGTAAATCAATTAATTTATAGTTTCGTTTTATATACACTATTACTCGTATTGTATGCGGTGTTATAGTTAAAAAAATATCATATGACATAAGTAATAAAAAAACTTGAAATTATACTTTGTAGAAACATTTTCTGTTTGAATTAATATTTATTATTGAATTATATAACAATTTGGAGTTTAAGAACGAAATTTTTCTATACATTTGGTTCAAAGTTTCTAAAAATATTAAAATATTAGATATTTATTTTCATTCTACCCTTACTTGTAGTTGATTATTTATATTCTTATGTTTGTTTTCTCATTATATCATAATATATATTTGTATTGTTTTGTGTTTAACAGTTATTATATGCTACAACAATAAAATTGTTATAAGTTTTGTTGTTAAAATATTAAAGTTGAAAGAAAAGTTAATGATAATTACATTTTGATAGTGAAGCATATTAAAGCAAGCGTTAAAATAAATAAGCAGATAGGTATCATAAATGATTAGTTATAATCACGTGTTTATATAACATTATTAGTATTTCGTAATTATAAATTGCCTATTAAAATATAAATGAATAGTAAATCAAACCAGAATTTTGAATTAAAAACTTAATTGAGTAAATATATTTAATTAATTTTGAAATATGCATAATACTTAATGACATTATACAATAAATTATTCAATTCTGTAGAGAATATTCGTTAGAAAAAATAATATTAAATATTTGTTTAAACTGATTTTTAATTACAACTAGGTACTGTTTATATTTATTTTGTTAATATATTGATTTTTTTAATGGGAATAACAGTTGTAACAATAGTTATATATTACATTATTTCGCATACCCGACACTTATTATTATTGTAAACGCTTAGTAATTAATATAATATAGCCATATAGGTAGTTCGTGAACGAACCTAACCACAGCGTTTTTATAAAATGTATAAAAATTCATACAAAAAATGTGTAGGTCACAAATATAATCATTATAATATGTAAGCTGATTCATCATCTATAAGAAACCAGTTTTTTTTTTAAAAATATGTGTTGTTATTGATTCCTATCGAACTATATATTAAAATATTTATGTGATTTGAAAAAAAAAATATATATATATATATATATTATTAATTAGGTAATATTGAAAAATGGCATGGGTAGTACTGTAGTTATTGTGAATGATAAATATTTTAATTGTTTACAGTTAAATAAAGCAAGACGGAATAAGGTAAAGATAGATGACTAGAAATTAGAAAGAGCATTTTATTGGTTATCTCCATTATCTACTGTTATTTTATATAGTCTAATATTTAAATTGATTATAATTATCTAATAGTGATGGTTGAGTTACTTTAAAAATTAACTAAGTCACGTTACTAGTTACAAAATAAAAAGTAACTAGATTACTTTTTCGTTACCTAAATACCAAAATAATAGCGATAAATTACTTTTTTTTATTGAAAAGTAACTATAGTTATAATACCGTTACTTTTAAATTTCAAAATGTTTAAATAAGTATGTAAAAATGAAAATATTAATATGAAATATCAATAATATCTTTATTTTTTCTAATTGTATAATCGCCACCTATTATGCTTACCTCTTGTCCTATTGTATTAGGTTCTATTATATCTGCTTTTCATATACGTACCATTGTCAATTTTAGACGAATTTATTAGAATGAATTTCATTTTTATTTATAAAAATGGTATTTTACAAAGTTACTTATAAATAACTAACGTAGTTACTCTTACGTTACTACAAAAATTAAAGAAACCATAACGTTACTCGAAAAATTAACTATTTTACAATTGCGAGTAACTTTCGTTACATTACTACTCAACACCGTTAAATTATTACTATTCATTTAGTATTAGATAATGTAATATTTGTACTTTAAGTGTTAATAAATATTTTTTATCTGCAAATTAAAACATTAATTGCTATAAAAATGTTATCAATAAAATCTGTAGATATATTTGACCAGTTATCATTTGTGTATTGTCGTTTACCTGAAGATTTTGAGTAAAAAGCTTTTTGATAAAAAATTAATTTAAAAAACAATGCTTTTAAAGGAATTTTTGTCTAATCGTTGAACTGTAACTATTTAACTGAACAATACGCAAACGTTATACAAAAAAAGGTCAAAATTAACAATAATGATACGCAAACAATATACGGCCGTATGTTATAAAGGTAAATAAAATCGATGCTTATCCTTCTATGATATTTTTGCTTTTATTTTGCCCAAAGAAGAAAAAAATGTATACTGTAATCAAACCACAGATATATAGCACAAATAGATTACCAACTACTATAATATTTATATTAGTAATATATATTATAAGTTTAAGTTATATTTATAAGTTTTAAAATTGCCTCTTTTATTATCAGAAAGGTTTGACTTTACATTACACATAATAATGTATATAAACACCAATCTTTTTAATAAAAATCGCCATTTTGCCGTTCTAGTTGTTCTCGTAATCTTGTTGTTTTATATATCTGTGAATAAAAATCAATTTTATATATTAATAAATAGTATTATTAAATTATATTTGGTAATATATTATACATTTATTATTTTTAATTTTTAATTAAATTTTGTTTCTAGATATTTATCTGAATGACGCTTTGTAAGGACCAGGTTCTGCTCTGGACGGTGAGTTAAATTATTAAAAATTGCATGATATTCTATATTAGTACATATTTATAGTGGTTTTATTGACTACAATATCTTTATTGTCAATTACTATATTTTATATATTAAATTTTATTTAAATTTTTCATTTAATTTTTATATATTTATATTTTTACTATATTTTATTATAACCTATATAATTAAATATCGTATATACACTTTAATTTAAATGTATAACGCTTGAGTCAGCCAAAGTATTTGTCAAAATACAATATAATATTAAACTGTCATCGCTGTCCTTGACAGTTGTAAATAGAATACAAAGTGTGTAACCTATACTCATTATTAATGAATGTCCTATATAAAATAAAGATCATTGAACGTCTTCGAAAGTAGATATTTAAGTTTTTCAGTGAAAATAGGTGTATAAGTTTAAAAAAAAATTTAAAAAAAATTTTAACCTTGGAATGTGAACAATATTAACATTAAATTAATTAGTAAACTAAAATACATGTATATAATACTAGATATCAAATTCAAACCTATGGTGACCATACAGATTTTTACAGGACTATAGTATTCATGTTTTTTTTTGTGCTATATTCTAGTATCCTAAATGTTTGTGATTTATCATTAATACGACTAATTGAACTTTTTTAATATTTTAAGTTTTTATAATTTTTTACGGTTTTTTTAACGATAATTTTTAGTTTTTATTATATAATATCGTATTGAATAATCAACTAAATATAAAATTGATTAAAATATAGTTATAACTTTGCAATTTAATTATATTTGTATTCCAACAAGTTTTTCTGCTTAAAAAAATCAATCACTATCTTTTTATCAATGAAATAATGTTTTTCTTGGGCTTCAATGATTCTTGGTTAATCAATGAAGGTAAAATATATCAGTTGTATTTGATATTCATGTATTTATTAATTATATTATAGGCCAATTATTTTTTAAATTTAGAACACGTTATATACAATAAATTATTGGCTTAAATTTAGTTTAACAACGCCACTCGGGAATTTCGATTATTTCATCGGGAACGTATATATTTTAGTGAGTTGGTGTACGATGGCGAGATCAAAATTGATCGGTCTGTATTATGAAAATTTAGCACGTCACGCACCTAACAAACGGTAAATTGATGAAACTCAAATGCCTGTAACTTCGAAACTAAGTTCGATCAACAGCTTCAGACTACACCATTGTTCTTAATTCATTCTAGTACATAATTTTCCGATAGAATTCTTATGAGTTTCATGATAAAATAGATTCGTTCCAATTGATTAAATGTTACCTATATTACTATAATGGCCAAGTAAAAGTTCAACATTGAATACAAAATAGTAAATTTATTAATATTACTTTAAAAGGGAAAAGTTGTCGTAGGTTCATAGATATTACGCGTACCTATATGTATTAGGATTAATTAAAATGTATAAATATTGATTTTTACCATATATTATTATTATTTTATCCTTTTTATATTTTTTAAATTTATAGCCACTATAAATTCATATTAACTGCAATTTTCATTACCTACTAAAATATAAGGTATGCGTAAATATTTCCCATTATAATAAAATCAATAATAATATATAGATACTTCCTATAATATTATATAATTATTTCATAAGTAATTAATATACCAAAATAGAGAACACTTCGGAAAATTAATTTGTCCAATAAAAAAAGTTTTGTAAAATTTAAAATGTAAAGGCAATATAAAAGCTTTTGAATAAAATCATAGAACTGGATTACACAATATTATTTTGTTTATTCCTAATCTAAGCATTATACGCAGTCATGCATTGTTTTTGCCTATATGTTTAGCCGTGTTAACCATATAGGCCCCGGCTAGTGCAGATATTTATTATCTATACTGTTTAAAATTTTATTATTTACGCGAGCACACAATAAAAATACAATTTGACAATTAATTATTTAAATTAATGATAGATATACATTTTACATTTTAATTATAAATATAAATTATTTTAATGGTTTAAATGGTTTGTTAAAGAATACCTATACCATAATTGCACATAATTTTTCCCTTTTTGTTCTTATTAGTGACTGATGAAATATTGAAATTTTTATATTATATATTACCAAATATCTAAATAGTAAATTAAGTCATTTTGATAATTGAAATGATAGGTATATGATGAATGAAAAACAGTGTTTGATGAAAAAGTGATTTATAGGTTTGAAAAATTTGTGTTTTATATTATATGGTATTTAAATTTATTTTCTAGAAAAATCATTTTATTGTTTTAAGTATTAATGATCTGAAATATATATACCATGAAAAATCCAAAAGTATAATACAATAATTTACGAATTGTAATAATAATACATATATTATATATATAATATTCATTATATCTGTTGATTTTAGAAAACATTTGTTTCATACGCAATTATATTCATAAAAATGCATCAGAAAGGGTGATTAAATTCCTTATAATTATAGTATAAATGTTACTCGTATATTTTTACAAGTTATAAAAAATAAAATTCAAGTTACTATACATATCGCATCATATATTATAAAACAAAAAAAAATTTATAAGTTAGATATTTTTTTTTTTAAAGTTTAAAATATGACGATTATATGTTTAAATTTTAGAACGATAATAATATTTGTTGTTTTAAGTGTTAAGGTTTGTCAAAAATGAATTAGTTACAAATATATTATTTTTAGTTTGAAAATTTTTCATACATTTTTATAAATTTTTTATCACTTTAATGCGGTAAAATCATAATTTAGTACCTCAAAATGTAGTGAATCTAATCTAATCTAATGATACTTTCCTACCAACTGACTTTTTTAGCTACTTTTTTGCTACTAAGGGGGCAGTATATTTTTTATCCTTATTTTTAAATTAGACAACTACTTTTTTTAGCTCTTAAATTCTGAAAAAATCTATAAATTAACTGATAATACATAATTATTTTTTTTAAATATTAATAGGTATTAGGTAGTATTTTTAATATTAATTAATGTATATATAAGGATGAAGAAGACTTATTCTTTTCTTGTTCTTATATAGTTTATAATAAATTCATATCTAATAAGTTATAACTATAGTCTATAACATTGAGTTTATTCAATTAGGTGGATAATTTCATTTTAATATTTATATTTAAATATTGTTTTGTACACGTTATTCGCAAAGTAAAATATGTGTCTATTTTCGAGTACTTATAAAAAATATTTTTTACTGAATATTTCGCATAGGTTTTGTTTTAAATATACTATATCTGAATGGGTGTTCTCAAAATGATTATTGAAGTTTTTTGTGCATTGTGTCATATATATGTTATTGGTTATTAATGATATTGATTATGAGAAAATTGAAGATTCACATTGGTCTTATAAATATGAGTATTTTATACGTTTACAAATGTATTTATGGATAAAATTATATGCAAATTATATCTATAAAGTACTATGATGTCGGGGGTAGGGTTTGATAAAAAACTTTAAAACCTGAAGAATTTTTTAAGGAATATTTCAATGAAGTTTGCTCATTTATCATCACGATAAATTATTTAATGTTGATACTGTATACTTGCTATATAATATTACAACGAACTAGTTTAAAATAATAAGAACTTACTTTTGATTTTAGTCTGCATTTTTAAAAATTGATTTTCTATTACATGAACTTATACTTAAAAATTATCTTATATCCGCTATCTATATATCTAATATTTTATATCCGTTCTACAAATAATATAGATGATATTTAAGTCATTCGAGTATATAATGAG
This sequence comes from Pemphigus obesinymphae, assembly GCA_025469235.1. Lineage (NCBI taxonomy): Eukaryota > Metazoa > Arthropoda > Insecta > Hemiptera > Aphididae > Pemphigus > Pemphigus obesinymphae. The sequence continues at coordinate 71,845 of JAIPRL010001026.1, forward strand.
TATACATATATATTATTACCGTATAGTTTAAGACAGCTATCATATATATTATGCTTAATATGTTTTCAATAATTCAAATATAAATTTCTAAAATGTTTTGGTGTTTTGGCGGTGTTGTATAATATCAGCTGCAGTCTGCACATATAATAATCTGAGAAACCTGAAAACAATTTTTCTATTAAACGATCACGTTATCATTACTTACATCAATATACATTTCTGTGACTAGTCTTGGTCATCGATAATCGATTATGTTATTTCGTAATACAAATTAATATATATATATATGCGTCTCCTATTAGTTGATATATTTTCAAGAAATTCACAAATATTTTTTAAAAAAAGTAACATACTTACATCTATACACTAATTTTACATTAATATTTTCTTTGGATTCCACGACATTTATTTATCACATTCAGTTTATATTGTATAATATATGGGTACACTCAACGTTATTTATTTACATTTTGTTTATAAATTCAAACAATTTTATACTTTTTTTCGTTAAAACTTCCATAATTCAGACTTCAAAAACTCGAGAATATTGACAATATGTGAAAAAATGTACACTTAAAATGTTATACTTCGTTATATGAACCTCGATTACTCGGTATGTCCAGACAAAATTACGGTTCTTTCAGTTATGTTACTTGAAATTTATCGAACTTCGAATGATGGATACTCTACACTTTCAATTCAATGTAACGCAATATTATTATAATTGACATAAAATCAACTCGATAAATATGAAATCATATGCTTGTATAAATAATTATATGTATTATAGACTGGGGAAAACATATATTCGTAAAGAATACAACATTCAGATATATTTTATTAATCACAAAAAAAAAAAATTAAATTTAAACGGTGTATACAAAGTATAAATTAGTAAATAATTGCAGGATTTCGATTTTTTTCCTGAAAAAAATTATTAATATTTTTGTATTATTCCAAAATTAAAAACAATAATTAAACGTACAACAATAGGTTCACACGTATTTAGCTGATTTATACATTCAATGTCAAAACGATTTAACACGATAATACGAACGTAGAGATATAATATGATGACATTAAAAAACAAACTCAGTCATCGATTTATTAAATACCGTGACGATACATTCACAGGTGGTCACTGTAGCTCTTGACTCATACGAGTTACGTTCAGTTAAATAGTTTAATTTTTCATCAAATTAAAATTATCCTTTGTAAAAATACTGAAAATGTAAATAAATGTACGTAATATATAGTGTTAAGTAATATATTATTGTTTTTCTATTTTTTTTTTTTTTTTTTTTTATGCACTTTTAAATAAATTATCCATATACGTATTTATTTTTGTAATTTATTAACTATTATATATTTAAATAAAGTACATTGACAAGAGAATTATATATACGCGTAAGTGTAAATACTATTTTATTATTAATTTAAATTTAAAAAAATTAAATCTACAATAACGATATCTACGTAACATCATAATAAAGTATTTAATACATAAAGCTGTTTTTGTAGTAAGAAAAAAAATAACTGGTTTTAATGCAAGTATAAAATATACGTTTTATTTTTGTTATACAACAATTAAATACATATAATTTGTAGCTTTTAACTTTCTAATAATTGATATGATAATAATATATAGATTATTGATTGAGCAATTGGGAACAATTAAAAGAATATAAAAGAATAAAAAATATTATTAGGTATTAAAAAAGTTAAATTTAAATTAAACGAACATAATTAAAACAACAGAAAAATATCAAAATCAATCAAATACCTAATTTTGTAAATTAAAGAAATTAACATATGACGGTGAAAGTTTCATAAGCAAATCAATTCAATATTTACAAGAACATTTTTACTATCTATTTTTTAGATGAAAACAATGTATCTAGAAAAACAATCTATAGTATCAGTAAGAATAAAAATGTTTATATATTTATATTATCAATTTGCTATATTATTATTTAATCATGTAGATATATTTTTAAAACAAGTACACATATTATACTATAATGTGGTTATTAGTACCTAAGCAATAATAATTGAGAGACGAATTATTAAAAATATTAATTTTTTTAAGGAATATTTTCCTAAAATAATCATATTTCAAATTTATATTAATGATTATGATTTTATGCTTAGTAAAATACTTAATTTAAGTTCATGTAGGTATTTACTAAAATAATTTTCACTTTTAAAATAGGCTAATACGAGTGGAATTATTTTAAATATGATTTAGTTATAATAATAAATATATACCTTATTTAAATAATAGATCTTTAAATTTTATAAATATATATATAGGTACATATATTTTTTTTCAAAATACATATTGAAGACCAAACTAATACAAATTTTATCTATTCTATTTTTAGTTAAAATAAGTAATTACAATATAGATAAGATAATATCTATATTCTATACTAGATATATACATATATATATATTTACTAGACGGAAGAATAATACTTTAGAAATGAGTCATGTGACCATTTGTATAATATTGTAAAAATTTTAAAATGTTTACTAATCATTGGTATTTTATTAAATTATTTACATAAACGTATTATTAATAATGAATTAAAAGTTTATAAAAAACCAATTAAGTATATTATAGAAGATGGGCGTGTACTGTATAGTGTATACCAATTAGTGAAAAGAGAATAAATAGGTAGTGAAAATAAAATGAAAATTTTAAATAAATTAAGTCTTATGTACCTATAGGTATGCAAAAAAAAAAAAAAAGAATAAATAAATACGTTACAGAGAATATTACGAGTATATACCATGTCAGTTGTATTATATAATTTATACGGTATACTAGAAATGTTTATATTAGAAATGTTGTTTACTCAATAAAATTAATAAAAAATACATCTCTCGAAGGTAATTAATAACAGTAGAACAAAATAGGTAGTAGATAAGACAATTGAGTAAAAAAAGTAAATATAATTACATATAAAAAAATATATTTTTCGTTTGAAAACACCATTTAAATTTAAATATACATATACATATATATATTTTAAATTTAAATGGTATTAGCATTATTTATATGAATAAAATACACGTGGCGAAGAAATGTGTACAATAATATGAGAACAGCTGTTTTAATCCAACCTTACGGTTTAACTTTTATATTATAATCATGTTTTACCATATCCACGATAATATTTTATCCATGTTTTTATTTTTTGCTCAATAGTTTAATTTTATTTGTCCGTTTATAATATATTGATTATTATTCACATTATACTCGTGTGATGTGTTAATAAGTGTATTATTTTCTACATGAAATTTGGATGTGAATCAATTTAGATAGGTAAAGACACGGTCGTCTCTACGGGTTTGATGAAAACCAAATAATTAGTTTAATCTGCGGGACAATACGAAAACTTTTGACATCTGAAAAGTCGGTACAAAAGTCAGAACAATATCGGCTTTCGTTTTCCGAACGAACACAATCATACTAAATATTATACCGTAAATTGTGTTTTGAAAAAAGAAATCAAAGCGCATTTATTTAGCGATATAACATTTTTCTTTTTTTTTTTTTTTTTTATGAATAATCCGCTAAAAATCAATACGACTTTGTATTGGCGACAACAATAGTTACTTAGGACTCGACAGGATGCCTAATGCGTTTTGCGTGTACTTAATAAGAAAAATCAGCGTGCTTATGAATTTTTATTTATTTATTTTTTTTTTTTTATATATCAACAGGAGGTATGGTCCGAGGTCATGTGGCTTTGTGCATAGCCACGCTTGCGACGGTCGTGCGGTCAGGCGCCGCGGGCATTCTCGAATGGGGACGATCCAACCACATAGAGGTCAACATACCCTGGTTACCATGTAAGTTTGAAGTTTCCGCTATCTTTGGTGGTTATGCATCCTACATTTGTAATTAGAGACATTGCACATAAATGTATTTGATTCGTCGCTTGCGAGACGCATAATATATTTATACGGAAAATCTATTTGACGGAGTCAAAAAAAGAGAGAGAAAAAAAAACGGCAATTTTTTTCTGACCGACTAAAGAGCTTCTTATTCGTACTATTTTTAATTTAGATTATATATTATGTGTCGAAATGCGTAAGTCATATAGAAATATTGGATGTATTGTTTGCTTTGATGGAAGACAGCTGATGATATCCACTGAACCAAATACTATTGGTAGAATTAACAATATGAAATAATCAAATTTTAACAAAAGAATATTTGTTGAAATAATACAATTTTTATTATTTTAATCTATATACTGTTAAGTAAATAAAAAATGTGTTTACAATAACACATTCATTTTGTAAATTTTACAAAATATATGAATTATAATTCAATAAAAATAATTTGTAAAATTAATACAGATTTTATTATTATAATAATATATGTTATTAAATTGAAAGAATATTCTGTTTAAATTGACTATTTTGATTAACAAATGGGCGTTTATTCTACGAAGAAGAAAGAAAGAAATGAACACAAAATATTTATAATTGAATTAACAGAATATTTGTTAATTCAAATAAATTTGTATTCAATTAGATTAGACAATTTTACCCAAAACATTGATGAAATATATTTTTAAATCAATAATACGTTTTGTTATTTTACTCTTAAATTAATAAATATTTTATTTATAAATCAACAAACATTTTATTGGACGTATATTAACAACCATATTATTAAATTAATCTATATATTTTTATTGAAATCATAGATATGTTTGGTTCAGCATCTGATAAATCATTATGAAATTAGCTCAGTTTAGGTTCTCTATAATTTTATAGTCTTATAGTCGTTCGAGAAAATGATTTAACTTTCGTTTCCGCCAGATCTATAATATATTCTATACATAAATATATATTGTTATTGTTTGAGAATTATATTTAGCCCCCTAAAATGGTTTTACATTCTATCTTTCTATTTGATTTCGTTATATATTTTTTTTCTTCGAAATCATCTATGTATATTTCGGTACTCAAACGACGTGATATCTCATGATTATTATTATGATAGTACGTTGCTATACGATAGTCGTTATAGATTTTTATTTTTTAATTTTATATGGAAATTTAATAGTTTTATTTTTTGTATATTGTATATTATTGCATTTGCAGTATTCATTTGTTGATTTTCAGTATTTATTATTTTTAGTTTTTGAATAATTAACTCGGTACGATTAATTTGTTTGTATACACATTTTGTTTGAACTCTTAAAACTAAAATGTTTTAAAATATACGAATAGAATGATGAGATTTGTAAAATTGTTCATCACAATAATTGTTTTTGTTGTACTGCATAAATTGAAATTGGGTGGAAATATTTTGACTGCAGGCGTATAATTTGCAGTAAAATTATCAGCATAATATGTTAAATATGTTGATGCTTCGGTAATACAACAAAGATCACCAAGTTAATGAAAATAATAAACTCAAGTTATAGTTAAGATAAACCAACCCAAAAGTCTTCAATTAAAACTTTATGGTCGATAAAAAACAATGTGAACTCGTTAAATTTAAAGTTAATTCAGTTAAATAATATGTTCATTTTCTTATTTTCTACGAGAAAAAGTTATAATTAGAATCAATAAAATTATAAATAAATTTGCCCAGATTTTGCATTTTTACAGTACACATTTATAAATAAATAATAATTATACTCGAATTTTGACTAAAATCTGTACAACTTGTTCACAAAAATTGTTAATCCCCAAGGTGTTAACTTAGCTGTAATAACTTAAGTTAATATAATGACAACTTAAACAAAGTATTTATAATTAGATAATAATAAAAATGATTAACTAGTTATGTTAAGAAGTTAACAAACATTAATTTATCAACTAATCAATACCGTCTTTGTAATATAATAACATAATACCAGGAAACGAAATTCAACCTTTTTTTATTTTGGTGGAAACGATAAATTTCTCAAAAAATGATTTATTATTTATGACTACAAGATTTTTTTAATTTAATTTTGATATTTGTATTTTTAGAATATTTTTTTAATACTTATTTTATATTTATATATTTCCAAAACGTTCTCATGTTATGATACCCCTCATGAACAATCTAATGGATGTAACTATGAAGGTTAATGGTATTTCTTATAGTTGGTACACTAGTAGTTTCGAAGATTTATAAATATTTAAAAATGATAAATGCTTTACGTTTATTCAATATAATATTATTTTACTCGTATTCATTTAAATGTTTCACAAAAAAGTTATCTGTATTATATTCATACTCCGTAATGATTACTGTACGTCTATCTAATTAATTAAATGATATTTAATGTTTTATTATTTATATGGTAAAATTTGTAATAAAGTATACCTAAATCATCAACAGTTATATTCTTAACTTAGTATCAATTAAACCAAAAGTTATAATATTATAAAAGAATATCATTGATAATTTATTACCTACAATAAAATTGTATAAAAAATGATCAGTACAAAAATATGTTTGACATAATAATATGTAAAAATATCAAAAAATAAATGAAAAATAATAACTATAATTATGTTTTGAGGTGAGAAGCCTATAAACAGGTAAAATATATGGTTGAAATACCTACAGTGTCATTTTTTTGCACATTGACATATTTCAGTTTTAAATGGTCTCACTGATGCCAATCAATAAATTGTGTTTATTTTTTTATCGGGAAAGCATCTAGGAATTCAGTACATATTGTATTATATTTTTAGTTGAAAAGCATCAACATTATTATTACATGTAAGGTAAATGTATGACCAATATACCACGGAAGGTTTTTATACATTATATTATTTAGGTTTAAAGTGTTATTTTTTTTAAATATTATTAATTGATATTTGAAAAAACATGATTTTGGATTCTGTGTGAAGCAAGGAATGTATTGATTTTAAGAAGATGTGTTTTTGTTTGTGTGTATATATTATTTTTTTGGGACAGAATGAGTCGAGTAGTAGTTTTGGAGTATAGAGCTTTTTTGATAGGTAGAAAATTATGGTTCTAGTTTGTATTTTGATAATAGGTCAGTTTTCCATTTTTCCAGTAGTTAAGTAGTAAAGAAAAACTACCCTTTATAACAAAAATATTTTATAAATGTAGGGAAATAACAAATACAATTGATTTAAACTATTATTATTATTATTTTTTTTAAAGTCATATTATTATATCGAACTACGCTCAGAATCGCTTTTTGAATGCAATGATTTTTTTTTTGCTTTCAAGTTGAAAATAATACCACATTATACCGTTCGAGGACCGAAGGGACGATTGACCGACTTCCACCATACGTATCTGGATGACACTTTTATAGAATAACTTAACGATGCGATAAGGATTATAAACATTGATCTGAATTTGTCGTAATGTCTACTTTAAATCGAATTTCCCGCATTTTTGATTTTTTCTCTCTAAGTCTATCTAGAATTAAGTTAATATATCCGGACATTTAAAAATTGACATTTACAATTCTTGTAAAAACTAAAGAAACAAAATTAAAAAAGTGGGAATAAAATAGATTTCACAACGATTTCAGATCAGTTTTTAGAATCTTTATCACATCACTAGGACAATCGTATGTTGGAAATGGGATCTAGTATATACGGTAGCCGTATTTATTGACATGTGCCTGTGCGTGCGAGTAAACACACCATCATTATTATGCCGAACATATTTACACACACTAAAGACCAAATATTTTTAACACAAACATACTTCGTAACGCGTATATATTAAATAATTGTCTACACAAAACCCCTTCTTAATAAATGATTTCATCCAATTCTCTTAATTCAACATTTTTAAATATGTTATTCTAAAAAAACACTGCTAAAACGTTTCAGATAAATTTAAAAATCGTTTTCGAAATTCGTAAATTTTAATGTCACAGTTTTTAAATTAAAAAATAAAAGTGCATGTTTAATTAATAATTTCTGAAGTATTGTCTGTACGTTACAACTCATTTTTATTTAGAATATAAAGTAATATTTAATCAAAGAGGATAAAATGTTTAATGGAGCAAAATAAAAACAGTTATTTAATGGGTACCTATATTAAAAGTACAAAATAATGATTCACTCCCTGTGTTCGATTTACTAAATCAATATTATGTAATTACTGAAATATTTATTGTTTACAAATATAATATATTTTGTAATCGCAAGCGAAGAAAATAAAAATTTTTAATATATTTTATATAAAAATGTCAAATTTTTAGCAAGATATTGTTTTTAACTTTTATTTTGTGTTATTATAGTCGAAAACGAAACGAGATGTTACGAGGAATTAGGATGTCTGAATATCACTCGAGATTGGTATCACCTTATTTATCGACCGTTCAACGTATTTCCGTTAGCCAGACAAGTCATCGACACTCGATTCATACTGTACACGAGAAAAAATCCATTACAGGTAACCACTACCTACCATCTACGATATCTACAATAATTATTTTTACAAAAATAAAAAATTTTAAAATTAAAATTTTTTTTTAAATAAAAATTATAACTGATTTTATCAAAATTAATTGTGTTTAGATATAATTTTCATATATACATAAGATAATGGTATTTTTTTTCGATAGCAAATACATGGCAAATATAAGTTTTTTTAAAACATTTATATTCCGATATTAAAATAGTGGGGTTATATTATTTTGTTTAATTAAAAAATTAATTTATCGAAAGAATAATTCTAAATAAAAGTTAACTTATGTTATGTTAAATATCATGTTAAATTAAGTTATCCTAAATTCCTTTTTTTTAGTTAAAAGTCACCTAAATATAAGTTGAACTAGTTAAATTTATAGATAGTATAAGTAAATAGAACAAATATGAATTTAAGTCTATTGAAAAAAGTTAGTTTTTATTTTTCATTTAAAATTTATTATTCAAATCCCAAAAATTTTTTTTAAATTATTTAATAATAAATTTTTTCACTATTTACCATTTTTTAGTATTATAAGTATTAAGTTTTTTTTTTTTTTTCATCTTTGTACTAACATTCAAGTACAACCTAGCAATTTATCTTGTCTTGATTATTTTATCTTTTACATATTAACTTAATTGACGCAATATAAAAATTAAGGATTAAAAGTTAAGTTAATTAGCTAATGCTAATTTAAACTAGGGAAGTTATAAGTTAACTTAGTTAACTAGTTTAGTTAAAGAGTTAAACAAAAATGAACTTTTCAACTTAACTTTAACATTCTAACTACCTACTTAATGTTCATTTTTGGGTAATCCTGCATCGATTTTGTTATGATCCATGTATCAGATTGATTATAATATGAATCAGCTGATCCAGGTCATCTTAATCTTTTAATGCGCATTCTGACATGGATGTCTGACCCTCGATTTTTAATGGGTTATATGTTGGTTTTTTAAAAACAATGTTAAATGTATTTTAAAAGTAAACTATTCGTGAATAATACATATATTTAGCAATTTATTGAACATTGAACATTTTTTTAAATATTCTTAGTAAGGTGTTAGTTTAATAAATATTGTAGTGGTATTATAGACTTTTTACATATTCATATTTTATTATTATTTTTAGAGACCAAAGTATAATTAAAAATACAATTTAAATTTATAACATTTTAATAAATAGTGTGTTATACGAGTATGTATAGATAATTGTGTAATATTCATTGACGATATAATTACGTCTAATAGTACCTACACATAGAAAGTTACTATATCTCTTTTAGATATATAAAAATATAGTACCTGTAAAGATAGTAAAAATATTATAGTATAAAACCTGTAAATATAATCAAACAGATGTGCTTTATTATTACAATTTTTTTCTTTATACCTATATATATATATTCCCTTTCACCGGAGTATTGTGATTACACAAGTATTTTCTATTAATTGTTAGTTGTCATAAATATTTCAAAATCAATTATTGACATTCATACTTTTTAATGTACTATCAAATTAGTGGTATTATCATTTTTAAATTTGGTATTTTTTCAAAATGTGTTATATAATTTAATATTTATAGTAAATTCTTCAGATTAATATTTTGTATATATTATCTATTAATATGGGTAATATAACTCAAATTTCGTTAATCTTCTGTACGTATGTGTTTTCATATAAAACTAAAAAGTACATTCGCAATTCTACCAAATGCATATATAAAATCTGTTGAAGTACATATCCTATTGGCTATTTCAATTTATTTGTCGTCGCAGAGATTTGTATTTACTTAATGAAATATTTTTATTATTAATAGTTTACTTGGTCTTTATAAATTAAACATTAATCCTTTCACTGTTTAGAAATATATTTAAATTTCAGTCATTCGTTTACTTAATAGAATGGGTTCTATAAATATTATTCATTTTTTTTTTAATTACCCTTTATACCATTTTATTAGCATTTCTATGACTCCTCGAGAAAATATTTGGAAATATTAAATAAAAATGGTACAAAATAATATACAAAATTGTTAAATTATTATTCTACGGTTATAAACTCGATATGAAATTAAGACACCGGAGAACACTATAATATGTAAAGATACCCTTTGAGGAACGTTTATGTCATAAGAGATTTAAGTTAAAAATTTAAGACTATAACCATTTTAACCTATTTCTATTCTAATATAGCTAGTTTTGTTACACAATTTTTAATACGGCTGTATTTGAAACCATGTTTTGTATAATAGGTATAGCTGATTTTGAAATTGAATTTAGCATAAAGCCGAAATAAAAAAGTACCTACTAGAATTAAAATGCAGTAAACATTAAAATTTAACCTAGTAAAATGTTTCGTTTTAGTTTATCATAAAGAAATTGATAATATCGGAGGTAATATTCTTTTCTATAACCTTGAACACAATTAGATGTATGGATAAGGCTGCATTTGAAATACAAATCTTGATAAATAGACGATTTTGAAATCAATTATTATTTGACCTGCGTAATTTAAACCATAATAACCTTATGCGATGTGAAATATATTTACACATCATGTAGTATCTTCTGCACATTTAGAAAATGTAAAAAAAACCCTTTTTAAAAAGTTAGTTTTGGTACTAGATGGATTATTATATTATTATCATTTTATATTTTTGCAAGCAACTTGTCTCATAGGTATACGTAATCACGACATACAAAAATAATTTGAAAAAAATTAAATATCTGGCGACGAAATGGGAAAAATTGGTTGATTTTGGATAAAAAAAATCATTATTTTATTATTTTCATTTCTAAATTAATCTAGGAATTTATTGAAAATAACATGGTTAATAATATAAGAAAAAGAAATAAAAAATTTTCAGGATTATTGTAAATTAATTATAATATTTATACCTAAATTCTAACGTATTCAAATTTTAAAAGTCAAATAAATTTCCATTAAATCGAGGCTATCACGATTAAGATTTTACAAATCATGGTACTTATTAAAGATAAAAATGTATCGCAAATTTTTCCATGTATGACTCGAATTTTAACGATCTAAAAATGTAAAAAATGCATTTATGCTGTAAAAACTCCAAAAATGCACTTCAAAAAATTTAATTTATTTTTATTTTTAAAGAATTAAAATTTTAAAAATTAAACCAAATAATGTTTGCATAGAAAAAAATATTAATAGTATAAACCTTTTGAAAAATAATCTATAAAGTGTATCTTAATTTAGGTAGGTAGTTAAATTTTTTATTGTTGATAAAATTATGTAATAAAAAAAACAATATTTATTATTTATATCTTGTTAAACAAGTTATTGTAATTAAAATGTAATATTTTAAAATTACCGTACAATTTTTATTTTCATATTTGATATTTCAAGAAACGGGTTAAATCAGGTATCTGTAACATAATTCTAACTTGAAAAGTATCCTGTTAAGCATTCCAAAAAAGTGCAAATTCATTCAAATACGAGCCTTAGGTATTCTTGTAATACGAAACAGAATTAAATAGAATTCGAAATTTAATTAACAATCGAATAAACAACTAAATTATAGATAAACAAGTTTGGAAAGCTCACTTTATGAGCATGATAAATTCCAGTTTCTAAACGTATTTTAAACAATAAACTAAAATTACTTAAACAGTTTTAAAATAAGTTAATATATTTTTTGAGTTAATATTACTTTGATTTTTAGAAATTTTATTCGATACAGGTTTTACTCGGAGTTTAAAATGAGAGTTATTAATGACGAAACATATTCCTTAAATAATATATAAAATATATAATTTTCACCTATAAGTTTAAACTTTAAATTACATTTTCTGTTATTATATCATTATACTTTTTGAATTAGTTTGGTACTCTTTACTGGATTACTGAATATACTATATGAATCCGCGATCAATCTACTTTCGGTCTTTCGGTTCATTGTAAGCTATTTATTACAAGGGTATGCAACTTAGAATTAAAAAGTAATTTTTAAAATAGGTATTTGTGTTCTAACTAATTAAATAAAAAAGAATTTTAAAAGATAAACAAGGACATGAAACTTTTCTAAGTACAAAATAAATTTCAAAATATATTTAACACATTTGATTGGATAAAATAATATATGTATTAACGGGAGTATAACACAAGCAAATGAAATAATTAACCAGGTATATGATTCGAAATTCCAAAATTATGATTACATTTTTAATAAGTTAGATTAATTGAAGTACTCAAGCAGGTACCTATATTGATATCAGAGTCGTGTAGGTATATATTTCAATATTAGGATGGTCAGATTATTTGAATAGATACGAAACAATGCTTTAAATATATGTGGGCATTATTTAACATGATTATTTGAAAAAAAATCGTTTTGTTACTAAATTATAGTTATAATTGACATATTAAAATAGGTTAAAAAACCATCGCATGATAAAATAATATTTATTTTCGTTACAACAACATTATTAGATAGGTACTTATATACCTAAGTATATATATATATATATATATAGGTACTTAATATATTAATAGTTTTCTTAAATAATACAATAAAGTACCTATAATTATACTCAGAATATTTTATGATAATACTATTTTAAGTATAGGCAGTTATGATAGTTTGTATAACTATAATTAGCGTAACTGATTTGATAACATTATATAATAGTATATAATTTATATTTAAAACTAAACATAACTTTTCATGTGAAAAAGGTTATTTTAAACAAAGTCTGAATTGAAAGCTGGAACTGATTTACAAATTTTACTACCTATAAAATATTTGATCTTTTAACATTTTAACCGTAGTTCATATCGTAAAATTCAGTGGCGGCTCGTGTATAGGGGAGACGGGGCGATCGCCCCCTCTAAAATTATAACAAATTACTACTTATTCACAAGTTAGATATTGTATGAACAATTATTTATACTTACATTGTAATACATTTTCAAAAAATTATAGTCGAAAGTAAAAATTGTTAAAAAATATATGCAAGTAAAAGCACGGTATAAATAGGTACCTATCTATTATTATTCATCTGCACGATTATCGAGTATCGAACAGAGCTCGACGCTTTGGTAACGTTGATAATCGCCGGTGATATATGATCATAAAACAAAAACATAGAAGAGGAAATTCGGTAATAATGCGATCGCCGGAGCGATATCAATAATCGCCCGACATGCATGGGGACTGCGGAACAATACGGAATAAGTTTACGTGTATTTACTGTGTGTTCGTGACGCGTGGACATTTCTGTATTTCGTTATTCTTTATTTAACTTATTATTGTATTATTGGTGTATATATTATATTATTATAGTATAGTAGATAAAAATTCAGTATCACATTCAAAAGAAAATTGAAATAAAACAACTCGGAAGACCTGCAGTTTAGTGAATATAAAGATAGACTCTTAAATTTTGAGTATAAATAATGTATAAGTTCTATTTTTTTTTAATTTTCAGTTTTTTTAGAACGTATTTATATTTTGGTTTTCCTATATTGTATTAATTTTGGATTAATAAATACCTTTTAAATTGGCACTACATAATTATTATTGTATTCTACGCTTTTCAAAAATGAATAATTTTTAATCTCCCTCCCACTTTCAAAGCCCACGAGTCGCTACTTGTTAAATTAATAACTTATTTTACAAAAATCATAATTTATTGACATTTCAGTAGGAATTTGAATCCCCAAACCCTCCCCTCAAATATAGCCTTGATTATTTTCTGGACTTGTTATATAAATGTATTATTTTATGTCTTAAGTATATTTTAATTATTAGGTACGCATATTTATATCGCTAAAACTATTTTTTTTCTTTGAGAGAATGATATTAAATGTCTGCGAGGATAAAAATAATGTAGCTACAGCAGGGTGTCATGGGCATTATCGTTTCGACTTCGTTCATCTTCACACGACACGAAGCGAATGTTATACTATTATTTTTATTTTGAAAGGAATGATAAAGCATTGCCTTCAGAGAACGATGTTCATGTTTATAGTTCTACTGTGTGTTAATATAATAGAACGTTTTTTTTTAAAAATGCATTTTGAAGGTTTATAAAAAATTGTTTAGTCATTATTTAAAGATTTTTTTTTTAAATGAATGTGAATATGGTGTTATTAATCTTGTATTAAAATTTTAATTGACCATTTAAAATTATTATAAAAATAAAATTCAGTACCTATTGAGTATTAAAAGAATCGTTTAAAATCTATGTCATGTTTCTCCAAAATGGCATAAATAAAACTAAATACATTATTATAATTGTATGTATATTATATGAGATTATGTATTATAGTTTAATTATATCTATAGGTCTATATATATATATATATACTCGGATAAGCTCGGCTAATGTCGAGTACGGAAGTGTGGAAATAGTTATTGATAACGTGTTCTTTTTTGTTTTGTTTTAGGGTCAAATGTTGAAGGTACAGTCGGAAAAAACAATACAAAAGTCGAATTTCGACCCCAAAAAACCGACAAAATTCATAATACACGGTTTTATTGATACACCTCTGAGCAATTGGGTCAAGGTAACTACCGACAATGACAATAATACCGAATTAAAACAATAAAATATCGAAAATCGTTTTTAATACCGTTTTGTTTTCGTAAAGCCATATAACACGCCATTATTATTATAATATTTTACGAATAATATCCGAAGACAAGGCTCGTTTTCGTTTTTTTTTTGTGTTTTCCGACGGGTTTAAAATTTATTTTTGGCAGTTTTGTGCGTGTGGGGGGGAAAGGGGTAATGGTGGAGGAAGAGCGATAGGGTCTTATGATTACGATACACGAAACACTATGGCTAGAAAACGGCCACGAAATGCCAACAACAAGTCCGTCCTTGGGACGCGTCTCGAAATGCAGCGTCGACGATTTCGCCGCCAATATTGCGATCGACGAGCAATAATAACAATTATTCAGGTCACCCCGACACTTGCACGAATCGTTGTTCTTTTGGTGTTATATTTTCCCGGTGTAATTTTCGTTTCTCGTCCGCAGGAAATGAGAAGAGAACTGCTGAAACATTCCGATTGGAACGTAATAGTGGTGGACTGGGCCGGCGGGTCGTTACCTCTGTACACGCAGGCGACGGCCAACACGAGGCTCGTCGGACTGGAAATCGCCTATTTCATCAACTACCTAAAAGTAATGTAAACGGATTTGATTGACACACGTCGTTTGTACGTACATAATTTAGGTATACGTAATAATATTATGTGGTAGACTGTGGGGAGCCGATGATGTGATGTGCGCATTTTTTTTTATTTTTTTATTTTACCCGTCCTAGTAGGCAATAATTTATATGAAACCGACGAACACGTGCGTAGAATTTCGGTTGTGCGGGTAATCGCGCGCTCGTAGAAAAAAACCGTTTTATCGTGCACAGAATAAACCCGAAATCGTATACACGACCCTTATTCAGTTGAAATAATTTTCTGGAACGCGTGGAATATCATCATGTTATTTTTTTCATAGGTTTTCAATAATCATATTATTATACAATAATATAGTCTTTTTTTTTTTCATATATCATTAAATATAATAATATCCAAATCTAAAATAATGTTCATCCTGTTAGTAATGCGTAGATAGCGATCGAATAGTAGCGTATAATGTTGTGGTCGAAAAAATTCAACGGTGAAAACAGTTTCGTCTCGTGTGAATATAATAGTTAGTATGTTAATATAACAGTAATTTTGAACAAATTAAAAATTGCATTCAATTTGTTATATTTGTTAGTCTTAATTACTTGTTAAGATAGGATGTCTCACCGTTGATTTTCCGGAGGTTCTATTTAGACAATTTAAGAAATATTAAAATCTTGCAGTTTATATATTAACAAAAACGTATAAGTAATACAATTATTTATGGTCCCATGTCACTAAATCATTTATTGTTGATTTTTTTTATTTAAATACGAGTATTTATAAAACTTAATTGAAATTTTGACTTTCGAATTTATCATTTTTATCATATAGTTTAAACACAAAACAAAACATAATTTACGATAAACTATTTAAATTATCTAAAGCTCTGCGTATTCGATTTTCAAGAATATGACGTGCCGTTTACACTTGTTAAGAGATGTTAAAAAACTAATTTTTAAAAACTTGTAACTCTTAAACATATTAATATATAAATAAACGGCTTCGTATGGCGCTATATAACATTGTTATATTTTAGGTAATGTTTTTTTTATTTCGTATTATTAATAATTAGTATATTTATATTATGTTAATAAAACGAGAAATACTAAAAAGTATTTCATTGAAAATTTGTATCTTATCAATATCAATAAATTAAATGCAAACTGTAATAAAATTGTGTATACATTTCTATTAAAAACTTTAACCTTAATTATTTTGTTTTAAACTGTCAAAAATAAATATACGTACTTTAAAAAAGTCATTTATATATTATTAACTATATTTAAAATAAACACGATATCAAATGAAATGTTTGTGACGTCTTTTAATGAACGATTTACCAAATCAATAATTTTAGATTTGCTAAGTTTGTAATTGTATGAAGTTAAGCAATTATCCGTAGGCACGCAAAGAAATTAAATTGATAGTTATAGACAGAGTACTGGTAATAACTAATAGGCACAGTGAAATAAAAAATATATAATATATTCTAAAATATAAATTCAATAATGCGTGTTTTGAATATTAACCAAGCGTGACAATATTATTTATCATCGTCCATCGTCGGTAAAAAAAAAACTCAAGTTGTTTGAGCTCATCAGCACAAGTAAAAATATTTTTTAATTAGTTAAAAATTAATAATAATTTGCCTTCATATATTGAAATCATATTTTTCAAGACACAATAGATCACTTATCTAGATAAATACGGCTAGATAATTATATTTTTATCTATATGCAGATAAAGATAAAGATAAAAAAAGTTGAAATGTAATATCTGTTTATGAAGTCTAAACGGTGTTTATCTAGATATTTCCCAACACCGATAATAGTATAATAATATGCAGTTTGTACGGGTTAAAATAAATCAAATAACGGTCACAATTAGATAATAACGCATTTTTTTTACTACGATCAGAATATGATGGAATCGGTCAATAGTCAATTCATGTGTATTTTTGTTAAATATATACGTTGCATTATTTCAGAATTTAAATGAAGATCATTAAGACACCTTTCTCTTTTCGACCGACGCAAAATCGTCACATCGTTTCGTGCACACCAGATTAATTTTTAACACTTGGACTTCCGATACCTATATAATTTCCACGGATATGTATTATTTATATTATTATTATTATTTATGGTTTGTTTTTTCAAAATTAGACACCCGGCGTTGTTCCGAATACCTCTGACCCGCGAATATATCCATATACTTATATATATATATATATATATATATTTTATGTATATAAAGATAGTTACGATTAATATAGTGACAACGAGTTAATATTTTGATTCGAAATTCGCACCACCATTATAATATTATAATTGTTATTATTTTGTATTTTTTTTTTTTTTTTTTTTTCTGTATTTGCCACGCGTTAGGATAACGTGGGCCTAAATCCGAAACATGTTCATCTGATAGGACACAGCCTGGGCGCACACACCGCCGGTTACGCGGGCGAACGGATCGAAGGGCTGGGCCGAATTACGGGACTGGATCCGGCCGAACCGTATTTCCAAGGGATGCCGTCGCACGCCAGATTGGATCCCACTGACGCGCAATTGGTGGACGTCATACACACGGACGGATCGTCTATTTTTCTGTTGGGTAAGTACACCGTAAAGAACGGCATGAAGTGTACACGTCAGTTTACATATTATGATCATTTGGTTGGAAACTGATGGAATATTTTTGAAAAAATTCTTATCGATATTTATCGATAATAATATTAGTTACGAACGATTTTCCGCACGCTAACGGCGCCGATTATGGTTTTTCGACATTTCAAAAAGTGCAAGGTGTAATATTATACAATGCGGACCTATTTATCTTTATCGGGCGTATTACAGGAAAGGTATTGCGATTTATCGGAAACTTACGAGTTTTGAAAAATCAAAGTGTCGTAGAGCTTTGGTAATCCGGGCCATATGATAGTCCGACACGTCCTGCAGTTTTCCGGCCCCGTTTTCATTTCCAACCAACACACCGCATATACAAATAAATATCTAATAAACCGATAAAAATGAACCGATTAGATAGATATATGTTTGCATGTGTATTTCAGTAAAACGAGAACACACTATGTTATTAGAATGGAAATTTTTATTATTGATGAAATTCCAAATATAAATATATAATTATTGATAAATTCGATAATTCGAAAACACTCCGGTCCCATATACTCGTATGTATATGTCCGACTACCGAAACTCGACTCACAACTGTATATAGTTAATAAATAAAAGTAATGTTAAAGTTAGGCATGTCCATAATACAAGCATAACATTTTTTCGCCCTGATATTGGTCTGTATCCAAAACAATAGTATATGTTTCTCAAATAACACAGTTAATATCAAACAATAAAATTATTTATTTACTTCACTTAATAGTTAAAAGACGCGTTGTTAGATTCTTTTAAAAGTATTAAAACACTTGGCCATCGTAAGTAATTTAATGAATAACCATTGCCCGTTATCGTAAAGTCGGTTGCGCATTTTAAAAAATGCACATAAATGCATATACTCTATAGGTACCAATTAATCTTAAAACCTTTCCAATAATATCCAATAAAATTAAACACGTATTGATAGATAGGTTTATAAGTGTTAAAAATAACAGCAATAATATTTACACGTATAGTAAATAGTAGTATTTAAAATAAGTATAAATTTCGAATTAATATGAACTGAAAAAAAAATAATAATAAATTACCGTTAAAGGATTATATTGTATAAGCAATATAAATTACTATGTATATACCTACTGAAATTTATTTATTTATTATTTAATTCACATTTACTTATATTCATATACTTTAAAAACAGGCTCTGGGCGGCCACACCCATGTGCAACTCTGCATCATACACGTGATTATAATTTTTAAGTATAGTTAATGGGTGCCTACTACTTTCACGAAAGTTTGATGTTTTTTTTTCACTATCAATGAACCTGAAATTTGTACCAGACCTTGTATTTTAAGCAGTTTTCACATACGAAAATTATTTAAATTTGAGAGGAAGTCGCTTACATTACCGAGAATAATCATTGGGTTTGATGTAGATGGGATGAAATGTAGTTACTTACTTTAAACCGCGAGCAGACTGGTTCGGTTCCGGTCGATGTGGCCAGCGAATATTTGCCGTGGTTATACGAATACTAACAGTGTACTCCGGAATAGTGTTTCCGGACTAAATCAGGTGATTGCCGAAAATAAAAATTAAACTAATATCGAGGCAATAATTATTAAAATACACTACATATTAAAAAATATGTAAAAATATTAAAATAAACATATTATGATGCGGACACTCACTACTACTCAATATCGAATTGTTTTTTAAAAAAATAATAACATTTTGATTAAGAATGATTATACCCTCATTCGCTCTATCCTTAACATATACCTACTTTAGCTTCCCGTCGTGAACTTGTTGATCTTTATTTCATTTCCTCTGTCCTCGACGGTTTCCCTCGATGCTCCTGACTTACTCTCTTCCATATATCTTCGTGTTCCATCCCACAGTACTTCTTATGTCTATAACCACCTTCTCCATAGAATACTCCGTTTACTCACCAATTCATAGTCAACTTTTATTTTTAACTTTTATTATTAATTTATATTCTATCTTTAGTCTTGTATATATTTTTCAAGTTGTTTGTAATGTTTTTTTACTTACTTATTGTACTTTGAACTATTGCCTGTCTAGGCGTTAAATATAAAATAAATAAATAAATAAATAAACATTTTAAGGACCACCTGTATAAATATATGAAATTATATTTTTGAACCGAAAAAAATACCGGGAAATGACCGGTAAACTTCGATATAATACAATATATTGTACTTAATAAATACTTATGCCTATTTCAGGATACGGTATGAGCGAAACTTGTGGCCACATAGACTTTTATCCGAACAACGGCAAGGAACAACCGGGTTGTGATTTGACGGAAACTCCGTTGCCTTTAACGCTCATCAAAGAAGGAATCGAAGAAGCAAGTCGCGTTTTAGTGGCTTGTAACCACGTGAGAGCCATCAAACTGTTCATCGAGTCCATAAACTCAAAGTGTCCCTATGTCGCACACAAATGCAATTCGTTTCAAAACTTTTTACAAGTAAATAAATATTGCACATTACATTTTATAAGTTTAAGAATGAAAGTTGTGTATATTATAAGTTATTAATTATTACGTTTATTGAATTAAACGTATACGCTACAATTCCAATCTGAATACTGAGAATTTCGGGACATACAGTTAGGAAAATATTATATTATATTCGTGTAATCAACTGCATTGCACCATTTTACAAAAAAACTCCATAAACGAGTATTTAGCACATTAATATTGATCGTTTTAGACGATGTGTTCTGTATTCGAACATTGATCAATATATGTATATATATATATAAATGTACTATAGGTATCAAAAAAATATAGAAAAAATGTATAGGTACATGATGGTTTTAAAATAAAACATTTTATTGGTTATATATAATATATATATCTGAAAAATATAAATACGAATAAAAAACATAAATTAAATAATATTATAAAACTTTTGTTTCATATATTTTAATCTGTGTTGTGTTCAGAGTTTAATTTTAGTCATGTTTTTAGGGTAAATGTTTCTCGTGCAAGGACAGTGAAACAGGATGTGCCATAATGGGTTTGGATACGGTGAGACCAAATCATGGTCCTGGAGCCAAGTATTTCATCTCTACTGGGAAAGATACGCCGTATTGTAGTACGTATACACCAGAAATATACTCACAAATAATTTAACTAAAACTATAGGGGCACACGAAAATTCATGTAGTAGGCCTTTTTTGTCACTCGAATGGCCTACACGTGTTTTCGGAGGCGATTCGAGTATGTCAGAAAACTATACTAAAATTTTCTCCCATATTATAATAACCCACCGATATATTCCATTTTCATAATTTTATTGATATCGATAATATTGATGAGATATAATATGTTTAGCGAGCATCAACGTTCAAACTCGAGTACTTACTTGTTTTGACATATATATATGTACATGTATACACAGTGTTGGGATTAGATAACTAAAAATTTATCTGATAAAGATAAAAGATAAACTCATTTTTATCTAGTTAAAACAGATAATTTTTAAATTTCAAAAAAAGATTTCTAATATTTTTAAGATGTTTTATCAAAGTCAATAACCCAAAAAGTGTATAATATATAATAAAATAATAACGATTTGTTTATATTGAAATTAAAAATAATACAAAATCAAAAATGAAAAATTACTAATACTTATTACGTATTAATTATTATTCATGGCTATTGTCTTTATCGCACGTCGTTGTCCTCGCACGTTACAACAGTCCAAAAATAAGCATACAAACATACACATTTCAATTTTCATGATTCCATTCCCGAAAATATAATATAATATACTATGTAGGCACATTTTATATAATTGGTGCGTGTAAAACCCGTTTGCATCACCGACAACGGTCATTGCAGCCACGTTATAGATAATAAACAAAAATATAATGAAAATTAATTATCAAAGTACACACTACACATTAAATAAAATAGACTTTTTTTGGATATAAATGCATATATTTCGAATAAAAAAATATATTTTCGCCAGTAAATAAATACTTTTGTATATTATAAGTAATTAAAAATGTATCTATAAAAATTATCTAGATAAATTTACTTGGGTGAAATTTTTCTGTATGATAATGATTTAGATCATTTATCATTATATATCTAGATAAGATAAAATATCATTAAATAAATATCTAGATAAGTCCCAACAATGTATATATACCTACATATGAAACATTTGGACGTAAAATGTCTTTGTTTATTACTTGTATGTTATTCACTGGGTCCAGTCATAGTATACACGGTGGCAAAGCCAGGAAAAGGCCAAGGGGTCTAAAGCTCCTTCCATTGCCTGTGTATTTTCAGACTTTCATATTATAATGTTTGCAGTTGATTAATTAATGGAAATCGTTAAAAATAAAAAATTATAATTTAATGCTGGTTAATATATGAAATATAAATATATATATATATTTTTTTTTTATTTATTTATTTATATACATATTATATTATGTACTGTGTTGGGAATTTAAAATTAATGAGTTTTATACAATTTAATTAAAATTAACTTGATTACATTTTTTAAATCATTAATGTTCAACATTGGAAATTTTACCTAAATTACAGTATTTTAGATAGGTCTTTACATAATACGCCTATTGTATAATAACATAGAAAATGTTTATTCACAACAAAAAATTTTCGATAAAAATAAATCGATTATCGATTTATATTCTAACTTTTATCGGATGAAATTCGAGTACAAATTTTTTAACTACCTATTAGATTTGGAAAATAATTTAAATGAACGATAATTTTGAAATCGGGGGGGGGGATATTCGTGTGCACAAATATTATAATATCTTTAAATAGGTACATGAATATAATGATTATATCGTAATATTTACATCATTATTCATTGGAGATTCTCGGCACAGACAAATAAGTCCTTTGAAGTTAAATTCATCTATTCAACAAGTTATAGGATTTTATTCTATTGAAAATAATTATCATTCAATTTTGAAGTATTTATTAATGCGTAAGACGTAGGTATTATAATTCTGCTCAATAATGAAATAGATAGAAATAGAAGAAAAATTATAACTTAATATTTATGTATAGATAGCTAATGATTACTTTAATGGCAGGTTTACATACAAAAGATTTTAAATTATTAAATTTAAAAAAATACTTTTTACTTTTAATTATTAAATTTTGTATGGTCTATATTTTGAAAAACGAATGAACCACTTCGCATTATTATCGAATAAGTTACAGAAAATCAAAAGATATTAAATCAATATTAGAAATTTAAAAATGATCTCCTAAACAATTTGAAAATTTCGAGTTAGGACCTTATGGTTATGATACTTAATGTGTATATATTTGCGTAATTACACATTTATTTCTAGAATTCTATACAAATAAATCGATGTAAGATGTAAAATGTAATGAATATATAATATATATTCTTGTTGAAATCTGATGTATCTAAAATCCAAAATGTAATGTATATGGTTAAGTTCAAGTCAACTTTATAGACGAATGATGAAATGTATTATACAATATCTATGCGTAATATTGCATAGGTATATACATTTATCACAAAAAAAAGTTATCATGTTATATAACTATTTATATAAATTATGAATATATAAATATAATATAAAATATTATACCTAAAATACGTACTTTTATATTTAGGACGACAATATAAGGTTACGTTGGACTTAGCCAAACCACCTAGGGCTGAGTCCTGGGTTCAAGGATTTATGAAAGTGTCATTGCACAGTGATAACGGAATCATCAGAAACTTGGATTTGACTCCAAAGTAAGACAGACATATTATTTTTATCGATATTATAACCGTATACTTAGAGATTCTAATGAATATATTTTTTAACATAACTTCACCTATCATATTATAGTGGTTATGAACGTTTGGAGCATGGTACAAGTCGGAGCTTTGTGGTCACTCATCCGGACGATATCGGGCAAGTGAAAAGAGTGGAATTCTACTGGGAGTACGACATGGACGTGTTACAACCTAGGTCCATATGTTTCTTCTGGTGTAACGACCATCTTTACGTGGGCAGTATTGGTGTCACAGAGGCTGACGACGATAGCAACAGAGGGTACGACTTCATTGTCTATTTATAGTCTAAGTAGAATAAATATCATATAAAAAAAAGTGAATATGAAGTATTATATTCAATATATTCGTTATATTAATATAGGTAACGAAAAATAACGCCAATATACACTATAAGTATAGGGATCGGAACTGTCTCTTAAAAATATACTAAATACGTATGCAGTTAAAAATTAAAAAAAGAAAAATTTCCTTATTCATTTTTATTATTTAGCTTCGAGTTCATATATACATTTATAGTACGCTAGTTAATACTTAAATATATATATAGTAAATTAAAAAATTTACAAATTTTTAGTATACGTTATAATTAATAATATTATATTTAAATGTATCATATACGGTATATATACTAAACATATAAATTGGGAAATTAATTGAAACAATTTTAAAAATAAGAAATACGCTCTTATTATTATTATTTTTTTTTTTTTGATTGAACGAATTTAAAATGTACAAAAGAAACATTTATATTAGATAGTTAATTTTGTATTTTAGGTAATATTTTAAAATTTAGCTCATAATATAAAAATATATTTTTAACGAATTTGAATTTCATGTTAGTCGTTCAATTTACTTTACTAGTTAAACAATTGTTTTACTCTAGAAAAATGTTTAAGTCCGAATTATTAGTGTTCGGACATTGTAGAGTTCCAGCATTTTATATTCCAATAAAATTTTTTCTAAATAATTATTTTTCATGAAATTATTATTCCATATTATTTTCGTTATTTTTATTTTTTGTAGAATTTGTTTTTGTTAATTTATATTTCAATAAAATAATTTCTAGAAGTTTATTTCCATTCAATTATTTTTCTGAAAATTATTTTCAAAATTTTTACTTTCCAGTACATTATTTTTGGAATAATTATATGCTTCCAATTACGTTACTATTGATCACGTACGCCTCTCACAAACCCAAAATCGTTCCAAGAAAGTATAATAAATTGCCTAAATAATACTCCTTAGAATGGTGTGATGTAGAGGCTACTTACACGAGAGTGAATTTACTAATATATTACATACACCCGATATTTATGATGTTTTGTATTGACGGTTTTTTTTTTTTTTTTTTATATATATAATTTTAAGAAAAATGAAATTCCAACAATTTAAAAATATTTAAATGTACCTATTTAAAAAGTAATTTTAATAAAAGTAGTCTTGTGTCAATACCATATTTCATTATACCTATTGTGTTATTATATTTATTCAAAAACATGTTTATGCATTTCTCATTCTTATCAACTTGAATATATCGTAGAAAGATAAAACAAATGACATCTAATAACATTATCTATTTAGTGCCCTATCTGACGTTTTTTCAATTCGTTGTATAGTTTAATATTTGCTAGTTATTTAAAAATTTAAAAAAATAAATAAATTTATAACTGTATATTATAGGTATTATATATCTATGTAATTACATATTAAGATGTATAATCACGTACGTATGTGCACATATAATAATAAATGCGCGTATATTTATATATAAATATGTATACCTAGTTACGTAATCATTTTTCATTTCCTATAATATAATAGATATTATCTATTTACAGTTATTTAAACTTACCAGCCGTATAGTATATATGCTACGCCATCTGTTGGACAGTACAAGTTACATTCGTTCGAAGTTTTTCGATTCTCAAATTCTTACATTAACATTGTTTACCGCTAAGCAATATTACGACAATTTTCGTTTAATAGTTTACAGTTGGTTTTTATATTTTATTATGGAACATAATAATAATTAACAGTTGTTTTCGTTTATTAATTCCATAAGTCAAAAAAAAAAAAAAAAATAATAATAACTAAATCGATTACGGATATTATTATAGATAAAACGTTTTATTTTTATCATTAAAATATGTTCATTGAAAATCGATAAAAATTATAATGAACGAGTTACCTACATTATTATCATAATATAATATCTATTTTGGATAGATATTGAATTACAAATATCCGGCTTACGACAGCACGACACATATCCTATAAAATATAATACATTACACCTATTGTTGTTATATATATATATATATATATATTTTTTTTTTTATTGAGTACAAATCTAAAATAACGGAATCTTTTATTATCGTTAATTTTTTTTTTATCTTATCTTTAGCAAACGAGGTATTCAAGTGGATAGTAAACTGTGCAGTCAGGGCCCCAGAGAGTACGCCGATATTGCGTCCAGGACTTCGGCCGTGTTCATTGACGAGTGCGATGACCACGAGCTTCTAAACTAATTAAATTGTTTATGTATCTATATAGTACTTAATATATATTGTGTTATAATATGTGTTTTATCAAATGTAAATAAAATATGTACCTATGTATTAAAAATTGCACTTCGGAGTGCACTTTTGCAAATATAATGTACAAACATGTGTGATAGAGGATATACCTTTTAATGTTTTACAAATTTATATCAAAAATATGTCGTTATAAGATTTGTACGATATATAATATATATATATATATAATGTTTCTTTATTTATATGATGCATTTACATTGTTACGTTAATTATATTGAGTTTTCAAGTAATGTTTGTATAGTATATGACTTATTATAATATTACGTCCTATTGATATTATATATAAGTTTATATATGGTAAATTAATTTCGATTTGAATTTAAATAATATATGTATAACCTATCGTCACTGCTTTCAGATTTAGCTTTAAAAGCTTTACTATTAAATTGAATAATATATGTATAAAATGATCAAAGTACAAACACGAGTTACACTCTTAAGTTTTAACATATTTCACTGATTATATAGTATAAATCATATTGTAATTAATACGAAAATGATTATTATTCTTTCGTGGACTAAGTAACTAAGAATACACAATATATATCTACTATAAAAATTGAAATTGCAATCGATTTGCATTGAAATGAATGGTTTATTTCGACTATTTTTAATATGAAAAAGTAACAACTATAATAATATAATAATTTTACCGGCCATACATCGTCGTGGAAATGTTTTATGAAGATATTAATCGTTTCTTATTTACTGTTTGGTGTACACTATATATTATATATTTTGTTTTGTAAAATGCATGGCTTACTCTCTAAATCCGTCTACATTTTAATGGCCAAATTAAAATAACGTTTTGCTAAAATAATATAAGTTATTGTTTTTGTTGAATATTTGTATAAAAATACATACCTACTTTTATAAATTAGAAGAACAGACTGATTGAAGTACATAATTCTATATGGAACTCTTTTTAAACTATACTTATTAGTTATTATGTGCATTATAAATATTATATTACATAATGTCTGTTGATAAAAACCGAAATAATAAATCATTTCAAAACTAACTTTGAAATGGACTTTTTATTTTGTTTAAATAAATAAATTTTACTCTGTTTAAAGTATTTTCCAATTTGTATTTGTAAACACCGTACAAAACGCTTAAAACACTTAAAGAACAATGAAGACAAACAATAGTATTAAACGAATAAGTAATAACTATTAACTATATATTAGTATTAATGTATGGTAAAGTGGTGTTCGGTATTATTTTAAATATAATTATAGCTTTTTAGTATCAAATGGTTTCCGTATGTTTAATGACATTCCGTTTTTCCATTAACTTTCCAGATTAATTACAAGGACACTGATTTAATTTTCAGCGATGAGTTTGATGAGTTAATAGTGGATACATCATATAATATATTATTTAAAATTTATCAGTTAATACACATTCTTCGTTCTTAAGAGATTCTGTATAGGAAACTTGTAAAATATTTAAAGATAAATTTAAATTTCAAAATGATAAATTACTAATGTTTATGTATACATTTTAAAAGTAATCTTTAAGTAATTTTTATATAATTTTCGAGTATGATTTTTATATTTATACACTTTATGGATATGAGTCATAATAATAATAATAATAATAATAATATTATTATTAATTATTGTATATAATGGTTTTTTTTTGTATATTAAACAATTATTTAATTGGGTACCTACACATTATAACAAATTATACGATGATAATATACGTAATATAAATATTATTGAAAAAGTAACGGCCGTATAAATCGTTTTTTTTTTTGTAAGTATACACAATATGTAAAAACAATAGAGTATACGGTGTATGCCCTCGTATACGCCACAATACACCACTGCTTTCAGTTCTTATTATGTTATTATGTAGGCATAATATAGCGCAATATTGAATATACCAAAAAATTTTTTGTTTAGTTTTTAGCTATTAATAATCATTGTAACTTTTAGGATAATTACTATTTTGAAAACGCTTACAAAATCGGCTCCAAATTATTATTTTCTACAAAATTTAAGATAAGGTCTTTGAACTCCTTGTTAAAGTCATCGTAAAAGATTATTTTGTTTGTTTTTTGTTGATAAATTTTTAATACTGAAAATCATTGGTGTGATATTGGCGTCTTATTAAGCTAAAAAATTAACAAAAATGTAATTTTAACTGTGTTTAACTACGTTAATTTATCAGCTTTACTAATAATATTGATATACTTGAATATTTCTAGCCAGTGGCCATTTAATATAGCATAATCAGTGGTTAAAGTGGAATATATTTGCAGGGGGGACTATAGCTAATGTAAAAAAAAAGGCGTCTCCTGAACCAGTACCATAATATTTTTTTAAATATTTATATAAATTTAACTTTTAATCCATGTTATTATTGACCTAATTTGTAAAAATGTATCACGGACGTATATACCTATTATTATGTATAATGTACATACTCTGTGGTTATAACTTTAAAATACGCATATTAATTAGGTACCTATATTCTGGCCAAGGAGAGAATGTCTGGAGAACAAAGAAAAATTGAAATAG